>VYZV01018329.1:169175-196568 GCA_013401275.1 Pandion haliaetus | reverse complement strand
CCAACCTAAATGATTCTATGATTCTACTTTCTTCTGCTCAGGTATGCAATCAGTAACTAATCCCCAGATAGCTGCCCCTTTTATAGAAGGGAAAATGAGGCAGAGATGGTAGCAACTTGCTCAGTGTTACATCAGAATGGGAAATTGAAACCAGCAGTCTTTCTGCATGCCTCCATCTCAAAAACATTTAATTTAGTCCCATACCTACCTCGGAGCAGGCAAATGGTGCACCAGAACCAAGGACTACTGCTTACATTGGCTAAACACATACACAAGTATTTTCAAGATAAGTGCCTTACCCTAGTCCTTCTTTATGTGATTCTCAACAACCTCCCTGAAACTGGAAGAAGACAGTAGGTTTCCTGTGAAAAAAGCAGCATAACCTATCTGTAGCAGCCCTGGCTCTGTTCTACCCTGTAGACAGTGACTGCACTACCAGCAGGTCTCAATTTCTGTGTTTCAGAGTGTAGCAATTGAGTTGTATTCACTTTTTAAAGGCTGTGTTCAGTCTTTCAGCCCAGGTACAGAGCCTGAGGCTGGCTCCTTGTCTGGGAAGGAGCATTAGCTCCCTCTTCTATTAGGTCCCACTACTCTCCTAGCACAGCCATCACCCACTACACTTCCCAGTAAAGGGCTGCGCTTCTCTCCATCTTGAAGGCAAATGCCCGTTCTTAGGCATTAAAGGAGGTGCAGGCACCGGCTTCAGTGGTTTTATCCAGCTTGAGCTTACTTAGCTTTGCAAGAAGAAGATAGATGGACATCAATAACTGCTGCAGACTGGTGTGCATCCCCTTTCCCATTTTATGCCCAGTTTCTGCCTCTTTTCCCTTTCAGGCAACTAATTCCTATGAGGTTTTTCTACTTTGATTCTTGATGTGCTATGGCCTCAATCTCCCTCAAATTGATGATGATGATGTCTAGGGAGTTGCTTGCATATCAAGGTCTTTCATCTTCAGTGCTTGTGGTATAGTAATTCACTTGCTGATAGTTAACCACTGTTCAAATTAAAGATAAACATCCAAGCACCAAATACCCTTTTCTTACAGCCTGTGATATGAGGAAAAGGTACAGTGAAAGACATCTCTCTGAAACAAAGCTAGAAAGAGCATGACAATTGAAACTGAAATTCTTAAGACTTGCCAAGTGTTGCATTTTCCCTTTCATTTAAGGTTACACAATGCCAACATTCTCCCTCCTATAGCGTGTGCCTATTTACAGTCACTTTTTCTAAGGTTTTTATAAGAATCTGAGAGAGCTCCTAAGGAAAGCAGCAAGAACAATACACGCCTTTGGAATCACAGCTTTCAAATTGGAGAGGGACTGGAAAACAGCTGATTGACATAGCAGAATAGCTCTCCTTCCCCTTATCAGTAAACACAGAACTGAGGGAATGCTTTGGGGAACTCTCATGTTAAAAATCCCACTTTAATGAAAAGATTTTAGTTGCTTCTAGTAATTGATGAGATATCAAATAATTATAAATAAATTTTGCATCAAAGTAAATTCAAATGCATTTTTTCCCAGTGTTCGTTCACTTGCTCATTACCAACAACTCAGGCAGTACCTAAATTCACAACTTTTGTTTAATAATCTTTGTACACTAGACAGCAAACCTTTAGCCACGATAAAATATAGTTCATAAGGACCAGAATGAAAAGAAAATGTAGTCTGAGTGACAGCCACATAACAAACCATTGGATTACTTTAGAAAGGCTGTGAAATGCTGAATTAGCCTGACAGTGATGTCTTTTTTCACTGTAGAAAGACCTTATTAACACTATTGGAGACAGTGCCCTGGGAGCTGCAGGCATTGTTATTTGGCGAGATATGATTTTAATTTCTTCAGGGATAAGCCTGTGCTTGGTTTAAATACAATGCTTAAGATCCTAATTTGATCCTATTAATAGACAGTGTCTGAATGCAGCAGTTCTGAGTACTTGGTACCAGCAGAGCTGACTGCTTAACCAGACTTTGCTGTCCCTCAGTCAGGATGACCATGGAACATGGTCAGTTCTTCCTGGCTCAGCAACGTCTTGTAAGGCTCACAGGCAACCAGTGGTAGGGAAGGAAGCCAATGGCTAATACCAGGCATTTTGGAAGACAGCTCCTCAATAGTTATGATCCTTGTCAGATTCATTTCCAGCTGGATAAAACACTAGGAAACCATCTAGAGCCTGATTAGCACATCAGTCAGACGAGATTAAGTGTACCAGTGGTGCCCAGCAATATGTCAGGTTATGGGAACTCTATTTGTGCCTGTGTGTGGGCAAGTAAGATGAAGCAGGCTGTTGAGATCAGATGGAGAGGTTTTGTATTATGTGGTATCAGACCTAGCCACATTAAAATCAAAGAATGATTTCTGAGGCTCCATCATGTCCTGGAGCTTTCAGACAGCCACACATCAAACTTTGTCATGAGAAAAGACTTTGTCCTTAAAGCTGTGTGAAATGGGTGTTCTGGGCTGCTTTTCTTCTGGCCGAGAGTATAGAAAACCCAGCCAGCATGAGAATGAATGGCTGAAAATAAGTGTTCAGTTGTCCTCAGCAAATTCAATTACTTCAGCCAATTTTTGTAAATATTCAGCTGTGGTTTCTGTCAGAGTCAATGTGAATAGGAGGGTGAACTTCCTTCCAACCCAGTCAAGTGACAAAGGCAAGCCCCTAGAGCATCTCCATCAGCTCCAGACCCCCCCCCAGTCTTGCCACACAGCCATGCTGTCATCACCTGTGTTTCTAGCATACATCGTGGCTTCTTTGTAGATCTACAGACTGTGGTGTTTTCTGGGGAGTGCAAGTTGCTAAAGCCCTTTGCACCTCAACTGGGTTACAATTTCTGTATAAAACTTCCTAATAATCCTTTAAGTTAGTCAAATTTAAGTTATCCTGAATGAATTCGTTAATGCAAGCTGCTTACATGTTGCATATTTTTCAGTACATAAGAGGAAAAAATAAAGTGGTTAGTTTCACATCAGCTAAAATTTCTTTTCTACCATTTACAAAGCAACTGCACAGAAGTGCAAAAATCCATTGATTCTGAATTAGGGCCCTACATTATCAATTTCACAGCAGCAGCTGAAATGTGCAGCAGGCATCTTTGTCAGGACAATGGATGATGTGTGCAAAGAAGCTGGAGAGCCTCGACATACCTACATTTGAATTCTAAGGGCTTCTGGATAGATGCCTCGGAGGACCAAGGATATATTGTGGGAGAAGAAGCATCAAATGAAAATCTGGAAATAATGGTGGAGACATTTGTCTGCCGCTGTTATCAGCATTATGAAGGAATTGACTGTGGGGAGGTTAAAGTTGCTGATGACCACCCATGGATCTCCGCAGACTCAGTCTTACCCAGAAGATTTGCAGCGATCTGCCTGCTTCCTTTGCCTTTGATGAGTCTTCTCTAACTACTGCTTTGTCAAAGGGCTGGTTTCAGTCAGTCAAGAGGGATGGTAGAGTGGATCCAACAAAAAGTCTCACATGCTCTGCAGCTGGGGACTGGACATATCATGATCTCAGACATAATCCACACCCTGCAGCTGTGTCCTGAGGTTTAATACCCATAAGGCATGGAAAGAGTGGGGCACCCTGGAGGCTGAGTCAAAAACATACAGGTCATAGGAATATGTCTGGCCCTTGATCCCATCTTCTGAGATTAGGCTGTTTAGCCACAACCAGGACAGCAGAAGCCTGCTACTACTGAAAAAAATGGAGTGAGGTTCACTTTTTTCCCTTTGTAAAGACAGGAAGAGTCTACCTATATCTAACTCTTACTGGATGGCATATTGGATAGAGCATCCTCCCAGAAAATGAAAGACGAGGGAAGGTTTCTGGTTTCTTTGCAATTTGAGTGAATTCAAGCCCATGTTTTCCTCTTTCGTGTCCTGCGTGATGGAGGTGCTCATGCTTTGAGCCCTCCATGAGGTAGAAAGGAATGAAAGAGTCAGGAGATCAGGAAGAACACAGACAAGCCACACTCTGTTCCTTAGTATATTTACTTAGAAAGGAATGTATATATTCTAATCCAACAACAAAGGGTCTAACTGTGGGTTTTTTTTATGCCGTGGCTATTTAAAATAAAATTACTAAGTAGCGCTGTGAACAGGAACTCCATCTCACTCATGTTTGCTTCCGTCCTGAATCTATGACAATACTTCAATGACTGTTAAATTTAAAGCTAATGAAAGCACCCCATGGCTATTATAGAGATGCAATCAACAAGGATCCGGCAAGTTTATCATCTTCAACAAGAATTTTATTTATGTACCAACTGCCATTGTAAGATCCATCCTCTGGAGGGGATGGAAAAAATCCCAGGTCTCTCTTTGCACTCAGCAGAGAGAAGAATGCTCTTCTAGAAGTGACCATGAATAGAAAGAATACCTGGCATGTCTCCAGGGCACTCTGTGAACCTCCAGCTTCTCAGCTTCCCAGGGGTTAAGTATTATTGAAAGAGAATTTACTTGAATGAAGCAATTACAAGCCATTTGGTTATTAATAGTATACGTGAAAAGATGCATATACACACATATAATATATATGTGAAATAATTGTGTCTTTATATTAGAATCTCTGTAGCTGGAAAAAGAATAGACAAACAGCCATAAGACAAGTAAGGGATCTATGAGACCTATACTAAGTTCCCTGCTTTTTTCTATTTGACCCAGGCAAACATTTTAAACATATCATCCAACTCCCACTGGCCCCCATTATTCCTTTTGTCCCAGAACCTTAAAGATCCCATCAGGCTTAGATCTTTGTGATTTTGCACCTCTTAGAAGCTTTTCATTACTCAAACATATGCTATTATCCTCATATTTAACCTGAATGAGTTCTTGCCTTAATAACTATGTTAAACAAACGATTGTAAGGTGAACAAACACTACATTAATAGAGCTCTTGAAGGCAAGTGAGAAAACTTTCATTAGTTTTTTTGACAGAACTCCATTGTAGAAAGAAATATTTTAAATTCCATTTAAGTTAGGAAAGACTGTGACTAAACCACAACCAATCAATAAGAAATAAATTGAGTTCAGAATGACCCTTCTTTAAAAGAAAAAAATATAAATGAAATTCAAGCTATTTCTTTCAAAAAAATAAATGCAGGAGATCCACTAAAATTTTTCTAAACCATATTTTTGTAGTGAAGAAAACTAGAGATATTTTGGTTGAATTTTTTCTGATGGAACAGCTTTCTCAGAAAAATGCAGTTTGTTAAAATCAAAGTGCTGATTGTGGTGGATTTTTCAAGGGAAAGGTGTAAAAATTATTCACTTGACATTCTGCTTGTGCTGTAGGACTGAAGTACATGCTAATAGGAAATAAAATATCTCTTGATGTTTTCTGGGCGCCATTGGATTAGATGTTAGTTTTGCCTCTTGTTGCTCCCTTTGTTAAGGTCACATCTTACTGCTCATAGTAACTTAAACAATGGGAAAGAGAACCAGTGTTTTATAAAATCAAATTTCAAACTCTTCTGTGAATGTGTTAAATTACCAACTGTCTGTAATACATTAATGCATCTTAAATAAATGTTATGATATTCCTTGGTATCCAAACATGCATCCGGGTATGCAGGCCCAGATTTCTCCCACCCAATATACCCACCGAAGTGGGACAACAAAATTAGAAGCTAACCTGTTAGCGGGGAGGGCACCTCCTGAGGATCACTTCAGGTGCAGTGGGGTTTAGCTGGTTTTGAGGTAAGTAGCCCTTGGGCAGACATTGTTGGAGGTGACAGCTTTGGTCAGAGGGCCCCACATCCCACCTTAGTATCAATCCAGGCACGTAAGCCTTGGTTTGGATCTGGGCCAGAATTCCTCTTTAGGCAGAGGTGCAATGCCTTTTTTATCAAAGCACAAACCAGCTCTGTCATATTGCTTCCTTCCAGTGAGAGATAGGTTGGGTTTTTTTGCAGTGACTCAAATAATTTTTTTCAAGTGCTCTCCTGCTATTCTGTATTCAGAGAAAGACCTCAAAATCCAGGTTACACTGAGAATTGTAATTCTTAATTATTACAGCCCAGGTAGGCAAACAACAAAGCACAGGCCAGTACAGTGAAACTGGACCTTCAGGTATTTCAGAAGTATCTATCAAGTTTCAATCTCTTTCTCTCTCAACAGTATTGGCAGGCCAGATAATTTTGTGAGGTTCAAGTAGCCAAGATCTGCAGTCTGCCAGTGAGGGCCAGGATGGAACAGTGAGGAGATACATCCCAAACCGCAGCAGGTTACCCCCCACAGCAGGGTACCCCACATGCAGAGTCTGTTCTCCCAGGGAAAGCTGAAGCAGGTGCTCCTTCTGACTCCTCTGCTAGCATCCCTCTCCTTTTGAGGCTGGACACTCAGGCTATGTGAGATCGGATATAAATTTGTATCAGCTGCACCTCTAAGACCAAACCACCTCTCTTCTGTTCTCCTGTGGGAAGCATTTATGATTTCCATTTTTATAACCTTTTGGAAATCTGTTTTCTTCTCTTTGTGTTTCCTGTTGGCTATGTTTCATGATCCTTAACTGATGTGCTGGCATTTGCAAATTTCTTTCCTGGGATCTGTCACAGAGCACCCTATAAAGAATCAGACTGCTTAAACTTCAGACTGTGAATTCCTCTCAGTGTCCACATCTTTAAGATTTAGGCATGCCAAAACTGAATGTTATGGTGACTAAATTATTTTACAGATTTCAGTAGGAGTTAGACACCTAAACAGGCCTGAAAATCTGCACCTGGGCTCTCAGCAGCCACGTGGTTAAAACTGTCACATGTGGCATGTAGACGTAATGCAGCATGCCATAATAAAACTGACAGTGGAAAAAATTATTCAAGCTGTAGGCTTTTTCCCTGCAGAGAATTAAAATTCAATTTATGTTCTTATATCTACTAAATGGTAGTGATAAAGTTAACTAATCTCTGTACATCCATGAGAATGGATGCTTTTAAGTATAATAAACATACTTTCTCTTATTATAGTACAAATTGTGATTCTTCCTTTCATGTTTTGTGAGGCTAACCATTTCTTAGTAATATCATGTGAAAATAATAATATATGAAACTAAAAAACAGAGTATAGATGATAAGCACAGAAATATTTTAGTTAGTGCTTTTGATGGTCTGACCCAAAGCCATATGAAGTCAATGGTAAGCTTCCTTTGGTTCCAATAGGCCTTGCATTGAGCTGGGGTGCCTCCCAGGGCATTACACCGTAAGGGTCTTGAGACCTTGATAAGTGCCTCTTCCATGCTAGAACATGCCTAAAATAGATCTGAAGACATGCATTACAAGCAAAAATGAGTTTTGAAGAAGTCTGTGTAGGCACCTAAACACAAAAGATCTCTAAAAAGCATCTAAAAGAGCTTATTATCTAAGTTGTTAATGGTTTTGATAAGCATTTAGATAATCAATAAATACCCTATGTGATTTGGTATTTAACAATATTTACTGGTACATGAGAATAACCTTAAATGTTCTTTCACCTAGCCAAACGATTAACAAAGTCAGCTAAAAATCTGCGTGTATCTCACTAATAATTGAAACCGTGTACCATTTTCAGTACATCTAGTCTTTTAGCAGAGGCAACCAAGGTTTTTGAAATGGGTTTGTAGTTGTGAATGAGAACAGGACATAAGGAAAATGCTCTGACATTATTACCTGCTGATCACCCTTCTAGGCTCTTCTATGAGTCACTTTGAAATGGGAAATCTGATACTAATTCTGAATTCCAGGTTATTTGGAATTTCCATTTGTAGTAATTTTCTGGTATTGACATGTCGTACCACATTTCCCACTGGCATTATGTTGACAAAAATATCTTCTCTTTTTGCTTCTATTTAGTGTCATCCTGGCAAAAGACAGATGTTTGAAGCTGGCACCTGGTTGCAGTCATACCATGAAGTGGCTGTAAAATTCATGGCCTTGTTCCTTCATGTAGATCTAATCAGGCAAACCCCATCTGCATGTGTATCCAGTTAGGAGGTACAGATCCAAGTGACAGCAAGGTTAAGTTAGTGTTTCAAATTAAATCAGAAATTCTGATTCCATGTAGGCAGCCCTTGGCCCAATTATCCTAACTTATTCAGTGCTAAACTATTTTCCTCCCATTAGCCTTGAGGCAGCTGAAGGGTAATGCTGCACCTTCTTGCCCATTCCTGCTTGGTCTTACAGACAGGGATTTTTCTTCATCACTCAACCGGTTGGTTCCAGATGTCTGGATGTTGATCTTAATCCCAGGCTGGTGCTATGCTGCAAATCAGTTTGACAGTCAAGTGCAAAATAGATTTGCCTTGGCATAATTCAGAGGCCTAACTCCCTGAAATGGTGGTGAAACTCAGTAATAACACTGTTAAATACAACATTTTAAACACTGTACAGATTGCATTACACATTCATTTTTAATTTTATTCTGTATTGAAATTGATGGGAATAGGTCTCCTAAGTACACGTAATGTGTCAGATTAATAGTTAGGAGTTTGTTTCTATTATTCTCATTTTCATGTAGAGGGGATTAAAGAGTAACTACCTATCTGAGCCCTAGTACTCTCAGTTATGATAGATTATTTTATGCTTATATTGAGTAATTTCATTACCACGGTGATTGTATTGAGGATAGCAGAACAAATTACAGATCTCTTGTATCTTTTTGCATATACTTCCACCTTGTGCTCCACTGGTGCAAGTTTGAGGTACGTCATTTTCTGAAAATTACAGAATTACATTTAAATCTTAATTCATCTTAAACCCTAATCTGCTCAATTTTCTACTGGGCTCCCACTTTAATGCAGGATTTTCTGAACAGGCCTGTCTTTAACAAAAAAAAAGATTCAGAGGTATTGTGGCTTTCCTCTGCTATGTGAACTCAGCCAACAGGGGTTGCTTACTCAGATCACTTTTCACAGACTGGGATACCTTACGAAGTCCCTACAGAACACAGTCTCAGCTACAAGTGACTTCCTCGGTATTTAGAAGTGAGATATTAACTGTTGTTACAGACTTCTGTTCTTCTCATTCCTTGGGAATTTGTGTATGTGTTTTGTCTACAAAGATGTTTTGAGAGAGTGGGAAAGGAAAAATACAGTATGAACTAGANGACGTTTCAGATCCTTATTCAAACAACATTTGTAGATCAGCCCATGCCTCTCTAAAAGGTAAAGGTAAGCCTCCTGACCAGAAAGTCAATGCTCTGCTATTCCAAGGACAGTAAAAACATATGTCTTAATGATGGCAATGAATCTATTTTCTGGTAGGATTCTGGGTAAACAGTAATTCTTGAAAGCAGGAGCTTATTAACTCTTCCTGAAATCCCTGTTTCTGTAAGGATTCTCTCTCAGCAGACAAGCAAGTTTATGCTGAAATTTGGTGGGACTGGCTACAGTTACACCTCAGATGTGACTGCGGAAAATGTAGCTCTTTCTTTAACCCTCACTGGATGTGGTCGGTGAAGGCTTGACCACTGATTCTCTGAAAATTTGCTGAGCGCTGGAGCAGCTCTGCAGTTTCCTGCTGCATGGGGAATTTGTTCTTCAGCAAAGAAAAGCCCACCCTTTCTCCAAATTTTCAGGCACAGGTCATTGAAATGATCACAGTACTGAAAGCAAAGGCTTTCCTAGTCATTACTGTATCTGTCAGAGCCATCTATGTTAAATAAATGGGACACAGAGAGTGGGAGGAGGGATGGTAGCTGAGCATTTAGGGAAAAGTCCTTGGTTTAAAAGACTGGATTTCTGAAATAAAGTCTACTACACGCCTCTGCTACCAAGAAAATCACTCTTTATTAGAAAGCAACACAGGCTTAACTAGCATTCAGTTAAGGCAACCTGAATACAAAAGAATTACTTGTAACTCCTGGGAGGGAATAAGTGGGTGTTTCTTATAGGTGGTAAAAACCTTTCCTGCTTTTATTTTAATAATACACATTTTCTTACACTTTTTTATATTCTGCATTGTGATTTATTGTATTCTAAAAATAAAAAAGGATCTGGTTCTATTAAAGTCAGAAAAGGCTTTGGTTATGTTTTACATGAATGCAGGATAAAAGAAAATGTGTAATTTACAGCCTGATCTCGCCTTTATCTAAATGATTATTAGAGTTTCTGGCCAGAAAAATGAAATATCACCACTGTATATCATATTTATCATGGTCTTATCTTGATACAATATAGACTTCAGTAGCAGTGACTTGCCTGCACAACAATGTGGAACAGATGGAGAAAACAGGGTATGGCTATACTTATGTCCAGAAATAAGATGCATACACTGAAGGGCAGCATCCTCAAACCAGTTCTGCTTCATTAGGCAACTGAAGGAAACAGGAAAAATTGCAGTCAGAATTACCAGGTTTACAAAAGTTTCCTAAACTATATAGATGTTAGACGCAGGCCTGACATTAGACTTCCCAGAAGTTATGAAAAAAGTCCAGGCAATGTTTGTTTACCTCCTAAGACAAAGTCTTTGTCTGTTACCAAAGAAAAGGCAGATTCTGGAGCTTCCTTCGCCTTCCTTAGCCACCCTAACTCTCCAAAGGCCGTTCAGCTCATGGGCCCTTAGTTTCACTAGAACGTTTGTCTGGGGCAGCAAGATGTTGAATGTTTTGAGAAGCAGAAGTGAAAAGAGAAAGGAAACAAAAATGCAACTGTGCTATGCACATAGGTGATATCCACACCTGCTGGGGAATTGGGCTTCACAAGGGATGCAGCCCACTCCCAACAAGAGCTAGTAAAATCCTTCCAGTCACTTTGACTGGAGTGTCAAACTTCCATCCAAGAGAAGTGCAGGAGTCTTAAAACTTAATTTTGATTCATTATAACTAACACACATCTGTAAAGGATAACAAAGGCTCAAAATGCAACATTTGGTTCCACATTTTGACTTTTATTCCTAAAACTTACATTGATCAGGTCCCGTTCTTTTTTTTGTTGGGTTTTTTTTTTTTTTTTTAAACCTTCAGAATGTTCACTCTAGCACTTGTATTGGTTATATCTGGTCCGTAAGGAATACTTAATGTCAAAGAGCATTACAGAAAATGTGCTATCTTTCTGAATTTTAGCCAACTGTTTGGTGTATAACATTGGCAGTTTAAAGCTCATGCTGAATTTTTAAACCATTTGGAAAATAAATCAGAGACTTCACTGGGACTTCTCTGATTCACACCAGCTGGGAATTTGACCCTGAGTCTTTTAGAACAGGCTAATTGCCAATCAATAGGAAAAACTTTCAGTCAGTATGTGAAAAATAGCATTCAACTGCCAGTTCAGTCCCTGGCTTTTCTGGTGGAATTTTTGCAAAGAAAATTGTCTCAACATTTTTAGTGGCTGCCTAGGTAACAGTTACAGGCTCTGCTCAAAGCAGCTGCTATGGCTTCACATTCTTTTGGGGCAGGGAGGGAAGGAGTTAGGAAGTACGTGAAAGGGGGAAAAATGGGAATACAGCCATATGGGATGTGTGCTGGGATCATTCCTCCCAGCAGATGGGTAGAGAAAGGCAAAGGATTGACTATCAACATGGAGCCAAAGGAAGGAGCACGGGTGACTGTGTCAAACTGATACCCCACATACGTCACCCCGGGAGCTGCTGTGAGTCAAAACAGGTCTTAGCATAACAGCGTGCTTAAAATTAGCACCAGCTCTCTGATGCTAACCAGATTCCTAAATAGGCACAGGAAGAAGGGTGGTGCCAGTACTCGATGGTCTGTGTGGGTTGTCAAGGTATTGATGCTCAGTGTGTGGATCAAGTATATAACAAATAGATAGTAAAAGTCAATTACCCAGCCTGAACAAGTGCTCAGCACAGGTCTGGCCAACATCTGCCCCCACTGAGGGCCCACAGCATCACCCGAGTATGGGCTCCTATGGGAGGTGCTGACATCCATCTTTTGAGTAACAGCCTCAAAAGCATTTATAGCATTTGCTATAAATGGTTATAGCATTTGCCCAGGGGCTGGGGCCAATCTCAGCAGCAAGCTGTAGAATTTAGCTTTCTTCTTGCTTCTGTTGTCTATAGTCTTAACATTTTATCTTGCCGGCTTGATAGATTAGGCCTATTATTGCATGGTATTTTGGGTAAAGCAGAACATTCAAGGTCAAACGGAAGACCTAAAATAATCTTAGGCCTGGTTTTCTACTTTTCCCCAATGTCTGCATATATGAGGCTGCTGGTGAGCTGCTCTCATCAGACACCCCAAAACCGATACAGTAACCCAGCAATATTGTTCATTTCATCTGTTCTTGCTAATATTTTTTTTAGTCATATGGAAGATGGATGGAAAAGACCATTTGAAAGATGGCACATTGGCATCTCCCCATCTTGGAATCCTACCTCTCGGCAGCTTGGCTTGTGCAGCAGGTCTGCTGTTCTTGGCTGGGTCTAGAGTGGCAGGCACACAAATGGCCCAGGTGGAATTATCTATTTTTAAACTGGTTTCTGCATCAGCAGAAATTGGAAGCTGATCTATAACTCCAGAAGAGCATCAAACCTCTCTCATACCCACTCTCACACGGAGCTCACATCCCACTTCCCTGAAGTTAAAGCTTTACTCAGAGAAATCAGCTCCAGGTGGATGAATTTCCTAGAATGTGCGTTCATTAGTTACTGCTGGCATAACACAGTGAAGTTGGAGAATGTTACACAAGCAAGTAATAATGCTACTAATATGTGCTACTATTAAGGCTATTAAAATATCAACTGGCATTGCAGAAAATCTGGTGTCATTAAATACATGTTAGGGCTTTATAATGAACAATCAGTGTGACTGGTCCTGTGCAATCTTGGCAGAGTTTTAGACGAACACGTTCACTTCAGAGCTTGGCAGTGCCGGGACTGTACTGTGTGGTGGGATTTGAAGGCAGAGCAGCAAAGGCAGTGGTGAGCATCGCTGTGGAAGCAGGCCTCGGGTGCAGCACTGCAAGCAGGCTGTGCTCTCCATGGCTGCCTGCACCCTGGCCCGTGACACTGCCTTCCTCCACATGCCAGTGAGCTCCTGGGCAGGGAAAGGAATGGCCGTGACATGCACCTGAGCTATGTATAGATGGAGTCTCTGAACAGTGCGAAGCTTTGGAGGAAAGGGGAAGGTGAGGGTGAAGTGTTACGGCTGGGCTCTGGGGCTCCATCTGCTCTGCAGTGGGTTGAAGCACTCATAGGTGAGTTGCTGGGCTACTTGGTGGTTGCCATCAGATAACTCTATGGCCGGTGTATTGGCAGCCAGCTTTGCTAACTCTGGCACATTTACCATTGCTTTTTTATACCTGGAGGATTTCCTCCGGTGCTTCCTGGCAAAACACAGAGTACAGAAGAAATTATAGTTTTCATTTATGAAGGAGAGCTGGGGTTAGCTTCTGGATGGGTTTCTCCAAGCATGTCCACTTTTTCTGGAACTGAAAATTTTGTCTGTCATTTCTATTCACGTTCATGGCTACAGATGAGATCAGATCAGCGACATTTGAGCATTGAATCTGACCCTTTCAAGAAACAGCATGTCTATTTTGTGCATGATGCAGATCCAATGTATCTCAGACACAGCAGATGTACTCTGCAGATCAGCTATAAAACTTTTGCCCCTGAAAGCCAGTGCTTCCCGGAGGTGCTGGATCACCGCTCAAGCCACACTAGGTTTAACCTATGTGGTGTGGAGAAATGACTGAAAGCTCATAAAGCCAAATGTCAGTAAGAGCTTCATGCCCATCATTTTTAATTGGTGGCTTTTAAGTGACGCGTATAATGATTCCAATAAATACCTGCTCTTTTGTAGCATGTCCAGCCTGTGAATCTTGAAATGCTTTACAAAGGTCATAAACAACCATTTTACAGATAGTCAAACCATAGTCCCAAGAGACAGTCTTGCAGCTGACTGATGGCTGGGCCAAGAACAGGACAAGAGCCCCTGGACCCCAAATGAACATGCTACCCCCAAAGCTAAAGGATGAACAAGAACCTGCCTTACCACAAACTATTGCAACTATACATCCTGTAAAAGACATCCCCAAGCACAACACAGGGAGGGCCCAATGGACAAATGGTCCTTTCTTTGCCTCAGAAATCTATAATATTTCCTTTGGGGTCTTTCTCATGCTTTTTTCAGTGCTTGCAGTTAAAAGCACTGGCATAGTTCTTGTCAAGACAGTGCAGTTACGGCGGTGTACATCTGTTGAACTCCTGATACTATCTGTTCTCAGCAAAAGCACCTAAACGTGAGAATGGTACCAGAAATACCAGACCTATGGTCTATCTCTACTGGGCGCTTTCATTCATTCATTAAAAAAAAAAAAAAAAAAAAAAAATAGAGTTGCATAAAAAGAAGTAAAAACATGAATTCCAATCAGCAGGGGTTTTCAGAGTTTGCCAAGTGAAGCCCTGAGCAGTTTACCTGTCTTAACTGGTTTAGCTAAACTACATCACATTCTTTCTTGAATGCTTTTTAATTGGTAAAAGTAGCTTTAATTCACCCTGTCTCCCTTTAGTCCTAGAGTGACTTAAAGAAACTTGAGCAAAGGCCCTTTACTTTTAAATAAGTACCATGCAAGGGTTTTAATATGGTCAGTGTCACTCACTTTATGTGCACACCTTTAGCTAGTCCACAGCACCATTCCCAGCTTTCCCCATCCACCCGCTCCCAGTTCCAGCTGCTGAATAGAAAAGTCCGAAATTACTAACGCCTAAGCCTGGGGTAGAAAGCCTCAAAAGATGGTCCTCAGGCTCAAGATCGAGAAAGCAAGGAGGAACTCAACTGAAAAGCATCTCTAAAATCTCTGCGAAGTGAGCAGCTCTGGTGACCTTCCTCACTGTCACAGGCTGTTCACAGAGCAGCGCTGCTCCTGTACAGCCCGCTCTGCAGCGGTGGGAACAAAGCCTCCCTGGGCACACACCTTCAGGTGTATGGCAGAATGGGGAGAAGAGCTATAAACTCCCATGTGGTGCCTGGTTAATGTTTATTTAGTTCACAGTATTTAAACCTGAGCTATAGACATATAAGCACTGTGAGAACTGACTTGTCTACTTGCTGAAAATCTTATTGCATATACAGAATTCAACATAAAGGAACTACGGTCTATGAGAAGGTATTTCTTTATATTGCCACCATGCAATGTATGAAATAGACATCTGCTTTAGCTGTAGCAGATTAGCTTTATTTACATGGTTTGCCTACTTCCTGAATATAATGCAGTACCTGAATGTTACTTTAAAATCTTAACATTTTTATGCTCTGTCCATTTTTGGAATCCATTAATGAATAATACCCACAATTTTATCATGTTATCTGAGTGACTTGAACTCTCTGACCAGATCAATTAATTTCTTTCAATCATGCTTCAAGGCAAGTGTTAATGGGAAAAAATGTAAAATTTACTTTTTAGAAATCTTCTCTCCTTTCAAATAAAATTTGCTGTTTCCTTAAGAGGTTCTTTGAAGAAAACTTGCTCATTAAAATATTAATTGGAAACAGAGAGAAAAGGGTCATGAACAGAGCCACATATTTATTGAAATCTGCCTAGAGGAATGCGATTACCTAGTTTCTCAAATAGACTTTGTAGCACTGATCAATTCATTGCATTGAAAAACATGGCAAAATAACCTTTATAATCTTCTCTTTGCTCAGCAGATTTGATGGTGTTGAAAGGAACAAATATATAGAGAGAGTTATGACTTTTTCATATTATCTCCTGGGAAAGGACCACTTCCAAAATAAGGTAAACCTTTTCAGTGATTTAAAATAGAGGAGTGACATCACCTTTCCTTATTCCAGACTGCACTGTTGAGTATATATTTTTACACAATGCAATCCAAATCTTTTTCCCAGATTACTCAAGAGATAGGAGAAAAAAAAAGAAGTTTTCCAACTGTGTTTGCCATGGTAACTTTTCGTCCCATTGCTGGCTTCCAGGGCTCTGCTTTCTGAACAGTTCAGAGTCCCTTCCTGTGCCACGGTGCTGTGGGCAGGAGCCCGGGCAGCTGGTGAAGCAGCACAGCAGCAGGGTCAACAAACCAAACTCCTCCATGCGATTAGCCCAGCCATGAAGTGAGAGGGAATCAGAAATGCAGCCCATTTACAGTGGCAGAGGTGGGCACCCATTTGCTTTGCTCCTGCTCATGAGGAGCAGGATTTGTACAGCTCCTTGGCAACTTTGCCCTGCTTCTGCGGAACAGGGTTTTAGAGTAATCAGAAAAGAAGATTTCTGGGTCTCCAGCAGCACACTGGCATATGGGTAGGACTTTCATAAATGTGCTAGGGCTGCCCAAGCATCCCCATAGCCTGCTGTTACATAGCATTGCTTGCCAGCGAGTTATGTCTTGCTTGACCAAGGAGGTCTGGTGCATGAGTTCCAGAAGAGGCCAGTAAAAGGTACAAACACACTCACTTCAAGCCTCCAGCTGTCTGTCACACTTCTGACTTGTGCTGACATTTCAGAAGCTTGCAGCTTTTCCAATGGCCTGTTTTCATTCTCTTTACATCTCTGATCAGGGACTTGAGTTTTTACAAAGCACCGAGTGCTTCCGTCTGCATACCAAGAGCCCTCACCCCTCCTGATTTCAAACGCTGGGAGGAGGAGGTTGGGATCGCTTTGTTTACTGTGCCAAAGAGTACATGCTGTAACAAGTGAATGTGGGCATAAGCGGTGTGCCACAAACTTCACTCCGTGCCACTTAGGGAAGGACTGGAAGAACTGGATTTCTGCCAGCCAGTATAAAGGTAAGGTAGTCTGGGAACAGGCAGTCCTGGTAGCTCTCTCCTGCAGAGCCTTGTAAGCAGCAGATCTCACCAGAACCAGGTAAAAATACTCTGCATTAATTTGCTTATTTTGGTTTAAGCCTGCTACTGTTTAAGCCGGGTCACTCCTAAGCTAAGGGTGGGGTTCAGGTATATCCCACCTGGCCTCCAGTTGCTGTCCCAGAGAGACAAGGGACTGCTGTGCATCCTGTGTCATACCTGCCAACCCCATGGAGATACCTGGGAAAGAACAGGGCAGTTATAATGTACTGTATATAGACAAATGAATCATCACCAAGTGTTTTTACAACTGTTTGTGCTGGGTTTTGGGGGGTTTTAGTCTGCATAAATTTGCATTTAGGAAAGAAACGACTGTGTCCTAATGCATAGGGATACTCAGAAAGGTGGTTTGTTTTGCTGTGCTTACTGATAGACATGTACTGGTAGCAACCACAGTAAGCTAAGATGCCTACATCTAGCACATATTACCTAAATCCTAAAAATCGCTCTGCTCAGACACTTCCTAGCACTCTAGACCACTACATTCCTTAAGCACTTCAGGCTTTCCTAGTAATGTCTCATCACCACCTGATCCCTTTTGCTGCTTGGCTACTTGGAGACCTATTTCACACTTGCGACTTGGTGGGATTCTCTTGGAAGTCTCATCTATATGACTGCCAGAGGGTGATTTGTGAAGTGTCCTTAGAGTGTATCTCGTGGACATTTGAGGGAAAGCCAGCTAGTAGTGATACACTCCAAGTCTTATCATCTTATTTTATTCAACAGGCTAGCATTACAGGAAATGTGTTTGAAAAACCTGTTTGCTGATCTTGTTTGGGAGCAGAAACTTAAACCCAGGCCTCCTGCCCTTCTAACTAAGCTTGGTGAATCTTTAGATAGCGATGCAAAAAATAAGATGTACTTTTGCTGAAACATAAGAGTAGTGGGAAAAACTGTGAGCTTTTGTACATGTAAGGTGATTATTTTCTCAGAACAGAAAGCCAAAGACGAGGGTGTTAGGGCTGAGAAGGCCAGCTGCTCCAGGAGGGATGGGTGGCTGAGAGCTGAGGTGACCCCAGGATGGGCCATGCCCTCACCAAAGGGCGCAGTCCCATGGTGGCTGTACATGGCAGGCAGAGCCAGTTGCTGGTAACAGGGCCCACTGACAGTCCCAGAGGAGGCAAGTGATGAGCCAGGTCCAGAGAGCCCAGTCAGGAGCAGCAGGAGATGAGGCTGGAGACAAGACGACAGTGTGGGCCCAAGGGATCCACCCAGGAGACAGGGACAGAGACAGGGCTGGCGATAGGCACCCCTGCAATGTCTCTGGGGCAAGGACCCAGAGCCCCAGGCTGAGCTGAAATGGGGCTCCTGGGCCATGAGCTGGGCTGGAGAGAGGGCCCAGGGAAGGCTGGGCAGGTACAGAAAGGCCATCAGTGCCTTCAGGGCCATGACGGAGAAGCGTTTGAACCCCTTTTGTCGAACAGTCACCAAGACATGGAAGATAAATGCTCCAGGCATGAGATGAGCCATATCCTTGAGAAGCTTTGGATGCTGTGGCATAGGTACCTCTCCTAACATCTTGGTGCAGCAGGAAAAAGGCTCAAGTTCCCTAAACTATCAGCAGTGTGCCCTAGCTGGGTGTTTGAGAAAGGCAGGGCAAGACAGTTTTTTGAGGCCTACAAGTAATACATTTAAAAACAGATCCTTCCCTGTAAGGTAAAGGCTCTGCAGGCTGTGGATTAAGTGCTGGATTAAGACCTCTTAGAACTGCTCTGGCTTCAGTCCTTAACATATATTGTGGCCATATGAAAGTCTATGATTGGTTTTCATCTTCAAAGTGTTCCTTAATTCATCATTGTCATGAGATCTGCTGTGGAAATACTAACACCAATTACTCCTAACACAATTTCTTTTTCTGACTGGAATTTACATATTCATTAAAGCATTGTCTGCCTCATTTAACCTTAGGATTGAATAGAGGGAGGTCAGGAATGTAGAGAAATAGAAATACAAGAAAAATGAAAACAGATTTGAGGGAACCTCCTATAGTAACCAGCTAAATTAAGCAAAAGAGTAGCTCTACCACACAGATTCTCTGCTGACAAGCTTGGAAACCCCTCCAAATAGCATCTAAAAGGTATGAAATTCCATTTGTTTATGCACAGTCCCCTCATTTTTAGCACATTTTAGTACAAAGCTGCTAATATCCTAAATAGCCAGAAAAAAAAATTCAAGAGCTTTATGCACCGGCGTAGCAAGCAACTTAAAATATACATAGCTACTTTTGGGAAAAAAATAGCTGAACTTACGTGAGGAGTATCTACTAAAAGATGTTCTGGGTGATGCTGAGCATCATTTCACAAATATATTGCTCAATTTGTCAAATTTATTTAGACATACACAGACAGGCCTGCTATAAACATTACAGCATTGGTTACTGCTCTTAACAGTGTTAGTGTTAGTAACAAGACTGTGTCTTTAAGTTTTATTGTGTACATTAATTCCCATCAGTCTGGCATTGTATGCATTAAAATATCTATTTAACAGACCACAAGTAGGGGATAAAATATCAAAAATAACTCTCAGAATTGACACATTCTCAAGATGTTGTCTTCCTACTAAATTAATGACGATACTAATGGTAGCAAGATTTCAAAAAGTCACGTTCTTCTCTTAGAGAGAGACACAGTTAGTGAAAGAACATGATGCTGGCAGGTAGACAAACTCTGTCGGTACAAAATGGTAGAGCCTGTTAATCTTTGCCAGCTCATTGTGTTTGCACATGCTAATAGCAATAAAGAAGGTGCTGTCACTTGGAAGTATTTATATCAAGGTACTACAATCATCTTTTATGCAGTTGAGCAATGTACGAAATAAAACAGCTTTTCGGCTGTTGTAACACCACCTATTTTTGACATAAGAAAACACCTTACAGCCTGAGCACCGCCTGCTGTGTCCCTGTTTATCAACATGTTGTGGGGGGCATAAGTTATGATAAATCTGTTTTTACCATTAGCTCAATTTATAAGCAGCATAAAGCAGCCCCTAAGACAAATTAACAAAACAAGATTTTAGAAGTGAGAATGCAAGAGGTTTTTTTTATTAAAACATAAACAAAATGTCACCTGTCAAAATATACCTCCTCCTTTTCCTTTTCTGAGGGAGATGAGTAGAAAAAAAGAGAAAATTACAACAGATAGGGTAGAAATGCAGGCAGTGGCTTAGGAATTCGGTCACTTTTCCCCAGGATTGATGCCCTGAGGGGAAGAGCTCTGGCCATGGCATGACCCCAGCTCAGAGCACCCACCAGCTGCAGAGGAGCAACCCAGAGGAGAAGCTAATCCTGCTTTTGCCAAGTGTGAGGTGTCAGTGCCCTGGGCCAGGTTTGACCCTCAGAGCCAGGTCAGTGCCAGGGCTTCTGAAAGAAACCCGCAGTTGAAAGGCAATGCTGGGGGGGAAAAAAGAAAAGTTTTGGAACAACTGTGAGCGATCTTAATTTTCAACTGCATTTTCCAGCAGTTATGTCCTCTTATTTCCAAAGGATTCAGATAATGCAACCCAGATGCCTCTCTGGCTATCACTTTAAAGGCTCCAAAGTTTTCTTCAGCAGGAAATGAAAAAATCCTTTTATAGCTGTTTCATTTCAACAAATGATTTTGCCTTCAGCTTTTTGACTTATAAGTAAATACAAAATCAAAATTAAAATGAAAAGCAATTTAAAATGACAAACTTTTTTTCCCAGAATATTTTTATATTGTTGCAACTTTCTCTCCCCTTTTTACTGAGATTTTATGTTGGAGAAAAAGTAAGCAATTTAATACATCTCAGAAATATGTTTAATTAAAAGTAGTGTCCTTTTTAATAAAAAACAGCTTTTCTAGCAGCTCTACCTCCTGCACTTTAAATACTGAAGTTAAACTACTCTTTAAAACATTTGCTCAATGCATTCTGCAGAGTGCTACATCTCATTTGGTCATTTATACCCATGCAGAGGGTCTTTAACATCTCAAAGCCAGAGATGTTTAAAATGCAAATAAACACGTGATAGGGATAATTTTTCTAACATTTATACTGTTGACTGTATGATCTGTGTTTAAGAATGTATTTTACCAACCAGCTCCAACTGATTTAAATAGAATTCTGGCTTTGAAATCCTTTAAATGTTTAAGTCATTCTGTGGGCCTAAACTTTAACTCTTTCTGGTTTAATTTATATTGATATTGGTAATTCAGGGATTACAGCACAGAAAATAGGAACAAGAAATACCACCCAAATTCGAGTGAGAACTGGGGCTACAGAAGCGGGTTCAGTAACAGCGCACCTTTCAGTGATCCTTGCCCAAAGCCTAAAGAAAACTAAGTTTGAACTCTTAGAAGAAAAAAAAAGAGTTTTCTTTCAGCCTGTCACAGTCCATGCTCCTTGCAATAATTTCATTTTTTTAAACTGGAAATAGAAATAGCAAAAAATGCCACAAGATATCCTACTCTGATGATCCTACCAAAATCAAGAACAGAGAAATTACTGGAAATTGCATTATAAAACCTCACCTAGGAAAGTTGCCTGGTTCAGGAAACTTAGATGAGTTTCAGTTACAGCTGGACAGCTTTTTTGCAAGCTGAACAAAGCTTCTGAAAATTCAGGTCTCTGAATTTCCTCTTATTTATGAAAATGTTAATATTTATACTTATGTATATAATAATCAGATTTTATACTTTAACCAACAGTTTAGGCAACATAGAATGTCTAGCATGTAAAAAGGTTGCAAAACCAGACGCTGAGTTTACTGGCTTTGGGCGGAATTGAAGGTTCTTCCCTTTGGGGCTTGACTGCTGTTAGGTTTCCACACTGCAAAGAGCAAATACCTCAAAAAAGTCTCTTCTAAGGGTCACAAGCCAGCTGTTCCTTTCTACCGCATATAAGCTGCAAAACTCAACAAAACATTGCTATCCCCTGCTACTGTTGCATTTGCTATTGCTTCAGCAAAATTATTCTTCCCCCTCAATTTTCTGCTTTACTTCTGCAAGAATTCTCTATTTCCCCTACCAGTAGGCTACATCCAGCCGAGTACAATGATAGACATTCAGCCATCAGCAAACACAGCTGCTCCTGAAATTCTGCTTGGCTGAAATAGAACCCTGTGAGGTGAGCGGGATAATAAGGTTTTCTTTCTTGTAGCGAAATCTTGCGTGAGTCTGTTCCACATTGTTATACAGGACTAAGCTAGTTAAGAGTACCAACAAGAGCCACAATAGCTAATGGGCTTGTAAGCTGATTTGCATAATGAAAAATCTGTATTAATGTTTACTAATTAACTTGGAAAAGTTAGAAAAATATGATGTTCGAAAGAAAATATATTCTTCCCTTTGGAAAATAGTAAAATATGTGGAAAGCTCATATGATCACTTAATTTGCCAAATAGGCTGTATATCAGGCTAAAGGTGGGGGAAAAACAACTAGATTAATCCCTTGCACCAGGACACATGCCAGCCACTCAGTACCTCTATTTGATGGATTTTACACACTAATGCCCCATCACTTCCCTCCATGAATGTAAATCACACACTGTTCACCAGTGGATTAATAGTTGCTATTACTCTTGCAATTGTCCACAAGGCCAAAGATGGAATCATGACAAGATTAGAGGAGGAGTGGAACCAGAAAGGAGGAGTTCAAGCAGGTTTAGAGTGGTTCCCTTCAAAGGTATCTTACACTTTGGACCCTGAAAAGCAGGAAAGAGCAGGGATTTTTTCTGCAGCCCTTTTGTATGTGAACATGTGAGGAGATGTCAGTTTACCCCCTCTGCCTGCCAGCTCTTCTGAAGGGACATGAAGGAATGCAATTACAGGTTGGGTTGCACCATATACCCTGGTTACCTGATCTGAGCATCTGGGCCATTAAAACATGGCAGCCAAAAAGGAGAGTGAGGGGCTTTCTGCCTACTGCATGTATTAGTTGTCTCTGAAATTGGTACTCATTGGGTAGCCTCCTCCTTGTGGTAAAGAAACTTCAAAGAGCATCCTGTCTCCCTACCCAGGGGCAGCATGGACTCTGAAAGACTCTTGAATGTTTGTGGCTTTAGGCATTTTGCTGCCTGACACATCTCATCTTTTACTGACCTAAATTCACGTTTTTTGCAGTTGCTTCAGGGCATTCACAGAAGGCTGTCTCCACTTTGAAGATGGAAATGTTATAAATGTCAAACACCCCTGTGATTATTTACATGCAAATTTACATTGTATCAGTCATTTACATTAAAGCAATCAAAATGATAAGGTCAGAATTCAGCAAAAGGTCATTTCTGCCTAAAAATAATGTGCCACTCAAAAATATTTGACCAACTCTAAGCCAAGCTTAGGTGGAACAATTGATAGATATCACACCTCCTTTCCTCAGATATCAGACACGAAGCTTTCAAAACTACAATGAAGTTGTTACATACTGCCTTCATGTGGCTCCTGAAAATATTTCCACTCCAAGTTTCACCATAAAAATGCCTTACTGCAGAGCAGTTGTTCCTGTGATGCATTTACAAAGTAATCCTCTCCCTCAGCTCATGGCAATTAAACAGCCCTATTCCACTAAATTCTTTACATTCTAAATCTTCAGGTAACTCTAGAGCCTGGTCCTGCTCATAGTACAGTCAATGAAAAAAAAGTATGTTAATTTTTGACGGCACAGGATCAGATCCTTAGGCAAGGCATTTTATCAGTTTTTTTTTTTTTCTAGAACTGGTAATAAACGCAGTAAATAAGTATATTTACTGGACCTCCTCAGTCAGTATACATTTATTCTCTTTCCTTTTTTCCTTTCTGTTTGCAACCTCTAATTTTTTACCATTTGGTTGCCTTTTTTACTCCCCCATGCTATTTCTGAATTGCTTCTTAATTCTCCCATGTAAGGCCAGTTCTCTTCCTTTCTCCTCTTTATTAAGAAAATTTGTGGTATAAGAGGGTGGCTGATTCTTTTCAACCTATATTTCCATTCTGCAGTATTTTAGTTTTACCTTGCATGAACAAACTCAGAATTATTCACAAATAAAAGCAGGAAAAGACCTATCTCTGCTTGATTTTCCCTGGGAGACAAGAAGAGCCACTGAATAATTGTATTTGCTGGAAACCAAAGTGCATTTTCTGAGTTAGTAGCAGTTCTCAGGGAATTAGTTGTAGTAAATTGCTCAAGTTTCACAGGCCAGTGGGCATAGGGTAAACTTAGCGGTAGCAATCAGAGGAGGAAAAATCTTTCTGCCTCAAGGAAAGGAAGATAGTTGGAGAAAAATAATATAAAGCATTTGCTCAGTGAAAGAGTTGTATCTAGGAAAAGAAATGCTAAAAGAGAGTAACAAATAGCCGTGGCTGAAAAACTAGTGGCTTCATCTAACTGCAAAAAAATACCAATTAAATTTTATGTAGCAGTGGGACATCATGAAGTAGTATCCCTGCATTTGCAATATTGCACACTGACCTGAGCAGGACCCTACCTCAAAAATATGTTAAGCATTATAAGCAATTTAGGGAAAAAGAATATGAACAGGAGTTGAAGAGACCACTATATACATAAAAAAAGACAAAAATGACTGAGTACACAAAGTTTCCTGGTAAAAGAGGACAAAATCATAGGCTATAATAAAAATTGCTGTAGATGCAAGGAAAGGGAGGATCTATCTTGTGTGATGTCAAAGGTTATAAATAGAAGCAGTGGACTAAACCTGGGAAAGGAGGGAAAGGTTTGTGAATATTAGGGCAAAATGAAAGCTGTAAGATTATTTTGTTCTATGGAAGGTATTTGAAAAGAATATGTGAATTGTTAAAGAACAGACCAGGTGACCTATTAAACTTTTTCTCACTTATAAGACTCTGACAGCTATATTCAGAGAATGAAATACCATTAGCCTCAATATCATTGATACTTTCAATAAACCAAGTTAACCTGGCACCTTGTTCCTGTATAAGAAAAATAGGAGATAATTTATTTAATATGCAAATTGTCATTGTCTGAATTATTTTGAATGAGTACTAAAAGAACTGAAGTATTTTAGGCCATCACAGCTCATTCTGCAGTTTTCTAATCCCTGTAGTGCCATGCAGAGACATTAACTTGCAAACGTAGCACTGTGATTTGCAAAAAGATGCCAGGTTGTTTCGTATCATCCATCTGAATTCTTTCATCCTCCCTTTGCAGAACTGATGGGGAGAACGATGCTCATTGTCAAACACACTTCCGTGTGCTGGGCCAAAGTTAATTACACAGGACTTAGACTGGCTTAGACCTGCTTAGGATCCAGCACATGACAATGCTCACTATGCTGGGAAATGAATGGTGAGCGCTGCTCTACTAAGGTGTGATGTAACCATTAACTCAAGGGCAGTCACAGAGAAAGCTATAAAGGAGGTAAAATCAGTAGAGCATAGACACTATTTGCTAAGTGCCAGCTGTTAATCCAGAGTAGTGAGTTAATTTTTAAAGGAAGAACTTGCCATAAGAGAGTCATGCATGCTCCCACAGCTCCCAGATGGATTGCACCTTGCTGGGATGTGGAACCCAGTCTGGGAGCAATGGCAAAGATGGTGCAAACAATTTTTTCTCCTGAGCTTATCTGTTGTCATTACCTATTATGCTACATTTTCTGACACTTGCTTCCAGATGGCTTAGCTGAATAAAAAAAAAGGGTAATTTTTCTCCCTGTTTTGCAGATATATCTCTCGTTGTGATATACAATTGTATATTGTATATCACAGCAGATGTATATTGTGTTTTCAAGTGCTGCTGAAAAGTCATGGGCAGTACACTAGGGTGATTTTTCCCAGGCACACTTTCACCTGTGGTGACGCAGAGAAGAGACTGAAGAAATGCCGGCTCCTTTCTTCCTCCTCCTGCTTTATGACTGGCTGATAAAACACACATTTGTTCACATGCCACAGCCACAATCGTATGGAAGGGCAGCCAACCCATATAGATCAAGACAGTATCTGCTGCTGAGTTTCTACTGGGCATTTGCTTTACTTTGGTTTGCTTTAGCATCTCTTTTTTGAAAGTAAATTAATTTAAAAGGCTGGTTCCTTTGCTTGCCAAGTATTTTAGGCACATCTTTGGGTAACCAGTCTGTTACACAAATCAATTTTGAACTGTTTCCTTTAGTTGATGTTACGGGGAGATGAAGAACGGCTTGGCAGTGGTACTCATGAAGCACTCAGGATCTGTTAGCATTCCTGATTTTCTAAACCTACATTTCTAGCTCCATTCGTGTAACTAATAAAACCAAAGGGTTTGTACATGTGCATGCTTGTAGTGGTGTCTGCATTTCTTTTCTTTCAGTCACTCATTATTGAATGTGGCCCAGTTGCTGCTCAGACCCTGTTGATGACCATGCTGATGTCCTGTATTTGTTCTTTATAAAAATAACTTGTCCAGTGTATTACTGCAGCAATTTGACAATACTTGTTTATATAGCAGGCATCTTTAGAGCTAACTTGGTACAGGCAATGTCTTGATTAAACTGTGTAATGCTATATGCTCTTTGGAAAAGTTATCGATATCCATGTTTTCATTTTACTTGTCTTTTTTTTTCCTTTTAAGTAGGTAATTATTAGAATTCATCCTCATATAATTTTATTGAAAATTAAGCTAAATATCAAGTATTCAGTTATGCAGTATCTTGGAGAATATGCAGATGACCCTCTAAACCAGACAGCTGCTGACAACCAGACAGTGGGTCCCTAGCAGGCCTTCAGACTGTGCACTGACTCTCAAATTGAGTAATTTTGTATGATGATATTCACATTGTCCTTTATCAAATCCCAAGTAGTGCAATATAATGCAGAAAGTGCTTCCATCTCCTGGGGAGAGATTACTTTTCATTTTCTCTGTGAATAACTGACTATTTAGGTCCTGAATTCATCTACATACCGTACCTTTCATGCGCTAATTAGAGGCCTGCTCTGCTTCGGCGCCATCTGCAGGCAAAGGAGACAGGCACTTCTGCAGTGTGATTCAGGATTTGAGGGGAACTTGAGAGGTTCCTGCAGAGCAAGTCTATGACACCTGCATTCCTAAAGTAGGCACCTCAGCTGAATACCTGAAGTTGCCTGGGTAGACTGCACTGTGGCACTCAATTCTTACAACTTTAACCATTTATGTGTTAGGTCTGTCAACCCACCTATGTGTCCATTATTTACTCAGTCATTAGAGGGAGAAGGTATCTCCTAGCAAGAATAAATCTACTAGATAGATGTACATGGATGGGATGGGTCATGCTCTAAGGGTTTCTGCCTTTGTCTGTCAATGATAAAGGGTGTCTGGAATAACTACTTTGGAGCAGGGACCTAACTTTTACATGGCTGAGAGAAATCCCATCCCAAGTGATAAAGGAAAGTATCAATTTGGCAGCTTAATAGTCATCTTTTAGCTTATCCAGTATGATAAAATAGGCAGCAGGATGCAAACTTCCCTGTAACATTCTGTGAGTATCATTCAAGGTTATTAGGCTCTGATTTGCCTGAAGAGTAAGAAAATAGCTCAGTCTTCATTGCCATTAACTCAATTACATTCAGCTGTACTGCAAATTTTATGACAGTGCTGAACAGTCACTATAGCAATTTTATGTAATGCAGCAGGTCGCTAAGATACTAACTGGATAGTCTGGAACTGAACTTTCAACTTAGTTGTCATGCCATGACAGAGGAAAAAAAAAAAACAAAACATTTAACTGTAGA
>VYZV01018329.1:139286-169067 GCA_013401275.1 Pandion haliaetus | reverse complement strand
ACAAAACATTTAACTGTAGATACTTTGAATTCATTAAGAGAAGGGATGGAGAAAGGACCAGTATTGCTTAAGTATGGGATAAAGATTATAGGTTTCAGGAAGATTGTAATGTACTCAAGTCTTGAGCATCTATTTTTGATAACAATGCCTGCAATGAATTTTTAGTGGTTTTTTTACATTTTATGTCTATAGAGTTTTAAATCCTAATAATTCTGTAATCATATTGCATGCAAGAGGGAACAACTGGCTGCTGTACTGAAAAATTCCTTGCAAGGCTACACAGATCAGCCTTGGACAAGTTGCTTAGTATTGACTTGTAAGGTCTTGGATGAGTTCTACGGTACAGAAGCAAGATCAAGTGTGAGGTTAAAGTTTAACTCATTCTAGTGTTACTGGCTGCAGTGTGCAGAAATTCAAAGTTTGGTTTTGATCAAGGAAGAAATAAATGAGCCTTAAACTGATGCTTTCATCTGGGCAACTGGAAAACAAAATACGGGCCCATAGTTTTAAACATAGTCATTAATTCTGGGTGGTGCAATGTCTAAGTACCTAGCTTGAGACTCTACTAATTAACATTTCTGAATTAGCCTTACACCGGCTAAGGCAGTGTAAGGAGCTTTTGGTTCTCCTATTTCTACACTGGTTTGCAATGAAAATATGAGCAGCCTTTAAAGGCATTATCTAGCAAACAATCCTGCAATCTGTCTCGCCTCTTGAATTACAGCGTTGTCTGACATATCTGCAGCCAAAAGGTATTATGTATCAACCAAACTAAAGAAAAGAATTCTAGGTCAAAGAGAATACTGCAGAATTCAAAGAATACAATCCTGAAAGAGTCCTCCAGAGATCATCTGATTATCCCTTGCTTTCCAAAGTTAGCATTAATTATACCTACAACTTCCTTGAAAGATTTCCCAACTCTCCTAGACAAGGTATACTACTGTTTATCTGCTCTTACTGCTAAAAAGTTTTTTAATATTCAATTTAAGTCTTTGTTAATGTGATTGAGATTCATTAGTCCTTGTCTAACCCCTAGTGGACATGGAGAATGTAAGTGTTCCTTCATCCCTTTTAATCCTTTTCCCATTTCATGCCTATAAAAACTATACCATGTTTTCCTAGTAATCTCCTTTAAAGAAATGTCCTTCATTCCTTCAGTCCTGCCATGCTGTATTTCCTAGACTTCTGGTGATTTCTGTGTTCTGCTGCATGTTTGGTATTCTACTTGGTTGATTTCTTTTACCTCAGTATAAATTTTTGCACTCTACTGAGTTGAATCCAACTTTTTCCTAGTTATTCCTTCCGTATGAGAATTGGGTTTTTTTGCATCCCAGGCCAGAACTCTGGCAGACCTATAGACCACGCTAGGCAAAAAAAATAAACACTTGTTTGAAGATGCATACAAGTAAGCCTCTAGTACGATTTTGAGGAGGCTGTGCCTGCTGAGCTGGCACATAATTTTACTGCTCATCAACACACGCACGTATGAATACATACACCTTTCTGCAATTTTACCTGTGACACATATGTGTACATGTCACATTAATGAAGAGTCCTATTGCTACATGCCTCTAGCAAACAAGAGCTACCAATTGGGCATTCCCATTTGAGGCCTTTTTTACATCTTTTTTTATACCAGTATATTTTGCTGATTATTTTTCTGTATTTTCTTGGCAACAAATTAATTCAGCATCATCTTTCTGCTCATATCTAACCAGTATGGAAATATTTACAAGCAAGAGGAATCTGGTTTATGTCAAAGCAAAGCTATAAATTAATAATCTTGTAATTCAAATGAGTGGCATGTTTTGGACTCATGGCAATTACTCTGGCCCAAAGAAGGTGACACAGACCAAGTCTACAAAAAGTGAATCAGTAGCTCAGGATGAGTTCTTATGAAATGGCCATGAGGCAAGACTCAGCTTTCTCTTTGCTATGGATAGGTACTGCATGCTTTAGCATTAATCACATAAAAACTTCCTCCTGTGCGAGGCTGCAGCAGGTATTTAGGGCAGGATCAGAGCAAGATGTATATTAATTGACTCTAAATCTATTCCTGAGATACCCAGCAGTAGTTTATAGATAATTATGTGTTATAAAACTGCTTGAAGTAGCAAATAAAAGGTAAACTACTAAATATGGTTGCAAAATGGTTGTATATCCTGTGGTAATTGGAAGTGATTGACTTCTTTGAAAATTGATTTTGAAAATTAATTATTATTTCCCTAAGCTTTCCTTAAAAAAATAGTATAAAATCCCAGTTTAAGAAATAGGAGACTAACTATTGTCTAATCCATTTTTAAGTTGCTCTTTTATTTGGGAGCATGTGAATTCAGAAGTAATATAAAAGTAGAGAAAGAGATGCTTCTTAACATTTTTTATTGCTGATACAATACTCAGGGTGGAATTCCTACATTTGTAGGATTTCCCCAGCTTGCAAGATCTATCCCCTTTTTCAGTAAACTGATCATTTCCTTTATGTTCAGAGAAACATCTGTCTTCGATGATTTACTCTTAAGTTTACTCAACATAGAAACAAGAAAACAGCAAAAAATGCCACTATCTAAAACAATCCTACATAAAGCTTTTGAACTTTTTAATCTCTATCTCGCTCTCACATTCCAATTGTTGCATAATGATCTGATTACAGGTGGTTTTGTTAGCAAGTTCAAATACCTGTAGTTGAGGTTTGAGAGACAGAAATAAATAAGCCACTCTGTTTTATACAGGCGTTCCAGAAGTTCATATATCATCTTTATACAGACAGTTTCCAAGTAGAGTCAAGCATAGAAGAAACTGTAATGGCTCTCAAATGACTAGTTGAAGAATATAAAAAATACCCTCCAGAAATTCTATTTCTATGTTGCAAAGAATTAAACTATTGAAAATCAAATGTAGTCTAGACATGAAATTCTCATGAAAATTGCTATTTCCCAAAGCTATTTCTTCAGGGCCTAAAAATATTCAGTAGTGCCATGTTGAAGCGTAGTGTAATTTTTATAATGTACAACAACATTTTAAGACTATGTAAGATAAATGAACCCATGAACACTGACACTGCTGCCCAGAATCACCATTTCACTTGCCACAGGTCTTCCTGAATTTATTTTGGCACTAGTCTTTATGACTTCAAGTAGTTCTTTTTATGCCTTTAATATGTAGATTACTAGCCTGGGAAGACACTTACCTTTTCTATACTGCTTTGCAATCCAAATGAACTGCTACCTCTGCAGCTTTCAGAAGTCATTTAAATTCGTTTCACAAGCAGGTGAAGCAGTTCAGAGGCACTTTATAATGCAGATTTTCTTTAAGGCCACATACCAGCTGTGTTAAGTGTGGAAACTTGCTGGTATGGAAGCTAGCTGGTAAGCAACCTCCTACCCCAGCCCCTGTGAAAAGCCTTGTTTTTTTTGTTTATAATTCAAATTCAGGTAGTCATCTCCCCACTGATTGTTTATGCCCTTCTTTAATTAGCACTTTTCTCAGCAGGCTTAGTAAACAGTGGGATCTATTTCTTCAGGCATTCTAATAAACTGAGATTCCTATTTATTGAAATAATCCATTTTTTTCAAAGTTACTTTAGAAGTGCCTAAAGACTTTGTCAGACTGGATTTACAATTACTTGTAGTGTTGTTCTTAATATGGAAATCACAAGCAAAATTCCCTGGGTCTGATTCCTCCATCAGAGGCAGAAACAAATAAGGAATACCCTCCAATAATTTGTGCAAGATGGACAGACTATTTCTAGTTAGAAATAGGCACTAATCTATTTGTGATTTTTGCAGAAGTGATATGTAAGCCAGCAACAGGTAAAGAAAAAAAAAATTGAGAGGCGCCTCTGGAGCCTTTGAACTTCTTGTAAAACAGGGAAAAGATTGATCATAACCTTTTAGTACCTACGTTTCAGAACTTCCTTCCAGTGCATGAATAGTTACAGCAAAATGGTAATGAGTTTTTACTCTCCTTGGCTTGATAAGCAGGGGTGGGGGTGAAGCAGACTCAGCAGAGAAGTTTTGAATGCTTAGGAGAAAGAGCTAATCTAACTACAAGAAGGTCTCAGAAGAAAATCCTTGAGATCAAAGTCCAAATCAAGTTAAATATGTGCAAAGGTGAAGAGAACAAAAACTGATCAATCAAACACACTGTAAAGTACTGCTGGAGGGAGCTGTTTGGTCAAACTTTTTGACAGAAAATGCCAATCTATTAAAAAAGAAAGGACCAAACAGAAACTAGTAGAGAATATAGGCTTCTCAAAGAAATTAATGTAAATCCACATTGACTAGTCAAGTACTGTTTCTCATAGTTGGAAACGTGTAGTTGCAGAAGAGGCACTGGCTTGCCTGCTCCCAGCTGCTGCAGCCCAGGGCCTGCTGTGTTTGGGTAAGATGCAGCTGAAGGTGATTTTGGCTGAGGAATGCTGCCTACATCTGTGTTACCTGTCTCTACTCCACATGTAAAGAGCTTCCAGCTGAGAGAGGGGAGGGCAGGAGGGGACTGTAACACCTTCAGTCACCCCAGCCAGAGCCGTGAGAGCTTATTTCCAGGTACTTGTCTTCCTCCTCTCCTGTCTGCCTCCTTTTACACACGTATGTACGCAACCTGTCACAAAGCAATAGCCAGGAAACAAAGCCTCCTCCCTTGTGAGCCTTGCATGTATCTTTGCTTGGGGCAGTGATATGTCTCTGTGTTTGGGGTGAAGGTCAAGATTATTTCCCAAAGATAGTTTATTCCTGGTCAGTATCATATGTCATATTTTCTACCCCATATTATTCTCAGGGACTATGGTTAATAAAAACATTAGTATTTTAGAAAGATGTGGGTGGAGAACATTAATGTGGATTTTGCATGTCTACCACATGAATGATGTCCAGGTGGATTATATTTTCATAACAGAAAAGAAAGCTTCTGGCCCATAAGAGACATTCTGGCACAAAAAAAGTAGTCTGGCAGCTGAGAACAAGCAACAGGCTTTGCTGGGATGCTGTGGTCCTGGTACCCTAAATGGCAAGCATTTAGGAGTACAGGGAAGACTGGTAAGTGCTCCTTGGACTTTCCAGCTTTTACAGTGGCAAGGATGGAGGGTGCTTTAGTTCCTTTTCTATCCTGTTGTGGCGAGGATGTTTGCTTCTCTCTCTTCTCCCCACGTGTGCTTTGAGCCTTTCCCTGTGGAGAGGATCCTTTTCTAGATGTCCACATCAGTGCACATGAATGGGCCAGTGGGCTTACTCTTGCTAAAGGCACGATCCCCAATGTCCACTATATTAATGAATGTGGGCTCATTGATATAAATTTGCATAGATGCATTTGGAGCTACCTGCACTGTATGTGTTTTCTTTGGTGAGAATTTGGGACTAGATAAGCTTCAGAAGCATCCTGTGCTATTGCTGTTGATTTAAGCTGGATTTTAGTTTCCCAAACCTTTTTTGCACTTGGGCTGGGTGAAAGAAGGGCGTATCTTTCTTTACTCCTTTATTAAAGCTGCTGCTTTCAGTATGTATACATGACACACAGGAATAGATCTTTCTTGACATAAAACCATTTCACTCAGATTGCTTTTAGCTTTCACATTTGAAGATGTAACTTGAAAGTGCCTTGGCATAGACTGACATAAAAGACAATGAGACATGAAAGGCAATCAGGTAAATAAGAAAATTCTTATTTACTAATTTTTATAGTGCCTATTGTCATGGCAGCTTGGCAAGTTGGCAAGGGATTAGAAAGATTTAAATGTAAATTAGATCTGTCATTCTCAAAACTAAAATGAGTTGGTTATTCAAAACTGTAGGGGGGGAAAAAAGCAAAAGAAAAGGAAAAATAGCCTTCTATGTTGCTTGTAAAAGCTTAGATCTGTGTCCTGGAAGGCACTGGGTGCAAGCGACACTGTAGGAGGCCTCCCGGGGAAGAGCTGTGCTGCCCATCATAGGATTCTTTAGCCTGCACAGAGGAGCATGAGTCAGAGGTAGCTTTGCATATGCAAATCTGCCAGAACAGGAAAAATTCTAACTGCAGGAGTGTGGTGCTGTGTCCAAACTAAAAGCTCTACAGAGACAGCAACAGCATAGCTGCTTTGCAGAACCAAGCATGGGACTGAAACCTGCCAGTTCAATCCATGTGGGCTTTTAGGCTTAGATGGTGCAGTGAAGAACTATCACACAGAGAGACCACCTCGGGCCCTAAAAGTAGTCCAGACAAACAAAAAATGTTCTGTGCCTAATAAACAGGCTGCAGTTTTTCATGCTTTACCACTTTCAAGATCCAGGCTGGTGTCTCTGCATATCATTGTACTGTGCAGGTAAACTGCTTTGTTTGGAAATAAGAGGAGACTCTTTTTTTGGGCTCTATTACATGATGCAGGCATAGCCACAGAGCAGTCAAGTGCCACAGTGGACAGTGGGAGTTTTCAGTGACTTGAACTGCTGTAATGCAATAGAGGGCTCTGGTGCATTCAGGAGATACTTCCACCTGGAAAGTTTATGCACACATAGGAAGGAAAATATTCTCTCAGGTTAAATGACAGCATGCTTCCAAGTTCCCTGATTTTGTTATATGCTTAACCTACATCCTGAGGCAAGGCATGGGAGTGCACTGATTTCCATGGCTCTTCCCTAGTGCCCTGGTTTCTGTGGTAGGGAAACCTGGTGACAATGGCCAGAATGAGACCATGTGAGTTCAGGTCAGATCCCTGACACACATGCTCATAGAGCAAGATTTGAGGATGTCCATAGTACATGCTTGTTGATAAATGTCATGCAGACCTCAGTCCTAGAAAAAGTAAGACTTACAGCTTCACTAGCACCTAAAGTGACTTCTTCAAGCAAAAGAGAAGGCAGGTGATAGTTGCTTATGATGGCCCACCTCAGTGGGCAGCTGAACCCTGTATGAGATGGGCGGGTCTGGGTACAGTTAAGCCATAGTTCTCCAAAAAGCTGTTCAAATTCTTCAGGCTGGAGCTGACAAAGTACTGTGGAAAATACCTAGAAAATCTTGACTAAAGAGAAAGAAGTGGTAAATTGTGACAAAGGCATGTGACAAAGCCATGTCTAAATGGGGAAAGCAAATCCCAGATGTGCACAAAGCATGCCAAACACATAGTGCTAACCAAAACTACCAGTGTGACCTGAGCTCCCGTAGCTTACCTGCAAAGGATAAAACGCTGCCCAGGTCTGGCTGTGGGTGAGGGCAATTCACACCAATGTCAAGAATCCTGGGAGTGAGGGGAGTCAGCCCCATATTGTGAAGGGGTGAAGGAAAAGAGTGTCCCAAGGGATGTAAATTGGAGAACATGCTCTGTCCCATGGACATGGTGGGTGAGCATAGTATAGAGTAGGTCCTTCTGCCTAGGGGATATGGAGATTAAGATGGGCACTTTGGAGACATGAAGGTTGGAGGTGGGGGTATCTGAAACTGTGCTGGAAGAGAGAAAGAGAAGAGGACCTCAGTGAAGTGTGGGCTTAGGAGAAGGGGATGGTGGGCACAGGGTAGGATCTGACGTGTGTGACTGAGGCTGAGAGGACAGCTGCTGAGAAACAGGTTACAGGTGCCTTAATGCCTTGCTCTGCTGAGAAATGTAGAAGTGCCAGGGAAGCGGGATTCATCACAGTGCAATCAGACTGGCAGGAGAGCAGGGAACGTGTGGAGAGAAGGGAAGGGAGATACCACATCCTCAGCCCCCTGCCTGCCTTCACTCCACCAGGTTCAACCATTCTGCCAAAATCACAATGTTGGGTTTTGCCACTGATTAATAATGGGATCAATTCCTCCATGCTTCATTGTCGGGGCAGCAGAGTTCAATTTTTGCCTACACTGCTTGGTCACCTCTGCATTTGCACATTACACACCTTATTTTTTTTTATTTGTAGCGTTCAGTGATATAAACTGGGTGGTATTTGCATATCTTTACCAGCTTCTCTTCCCATCTGGGAAGACATCTCCTCTCTCATTAGCTGCCAGCTGTGGCTCTTCTATTTTTTCATCTTCTCCTGCTGCCCCACAGCCAGCAGGAACACCTTCCAATTTGTGTTATATCAAAGTGAAATCAGGAGCCACCCAACAGCCATACTCTTACAATTTGGAGGAGCACAGAAACGTTTAGCACCAGGTTATTGGGTTGAATCCAGCTCATTCAGTAGCAACTGGAAATTGTGTCTGCTGATGGGCTGGCAGCTGTGGGGTGTTAGACTGGTGGCTCTTCTCCAGTTGCTAACGGACAGATGTCCATGTCATAAAAATACAAAATTAACGCTTTTGCTGGCAGCCTCAGCAGGGGACAGATTCAGCGGGCAGTGAGGCTGTTCTTAATGCTGAGCAGTGCCCACAGAGAAGCTGGGGAGTACTGGAGTGAGTAATTTGCAGACCACCCCCTGCCCCCCGTTGGGCTTGTTCTGAGGATGGGAACCTTCTGTACCAGCGGCTGCCAGTCTTGTTTTGAAAGAGAGAGTTTGATGATAGAAGCCAGAGGGGATGTTGCTGGACGACTGAGACAAACTACTAAGTTAATGAGGTGTAAAGAATGGTTTGGTCATAGTTCTCTGCACCTCTTCTTTTTGTTTCCCATACCTCTGCAGACCCATTTTCGTATCTCCTCAGGCTCCTTGACTTTATTCTATTCCACACCATCACTTCCTCCAGGCACAGCAATGCTTCCTTCAAATGTTGAGAATTACTTCACCTGTTTATTTAATACTGCAGCCAGCAAGAGCTGGCCTATACTGGGAGGAAATTCCTATTTGGCTGGGGAAGTGAATGCTTGACCACAAAATGAGTGGTAAAGATGCCAGGTGGGATTCTGGCTGTGAGAGTCCCGTGGAGTGGATCCTGTACCATAAAGATGCAATGTTACAGGAGAGAAAACCGCTGCTACAGGTGAAGTAGAAAAGCCTTGTAATCTATAGCTTGGGCTGAAATAGCAATGGCTTTTGCTACTATGAGTCGCTCAACAGTAATTTGACCTATGTAGTCTCATTGTTTATCTTATTTGTCTTGTTCTTTTGACACATAAAGCTGGTACCATATTTTCCATGAAGAAGGGTAGTATTTTCTTTTACAAAAATAACAGGTGGAATAATTCAACCCAGACAAGAACAAATTTAGAAACAAGAACATTTAAAATTCCAAAGCTTTATTTTCATTTTTTTCTAGACTTTTACCAATGAATATTGTTTTAAAATTCTTATGTAATATAAGAGTACAGTACTGTATTACTGAGGAATGATAATATGAAAATAGATATTTTGAAAAATTCTATTCCATCTTCTTTCTTCATCATAGCAAACTGCTTTAAGAGTATATTTTCTCATAATTTCAGAATAGTTTTGTAAGCTATTATCATTTTAAAAGAATAATTCTAAATAATTATTTCAAATAATTGTTCTACAGCTGACCTTAAAAAATAAGATAACTGATTATTTTGACTGTTTTGTCATTTTGAGGATTTATCATTATATACATTTAAGAAGGATACGTAATGGAGTACCAAAAACTTAGTAAAAGTATTATACAAAGAAAACACAACGTATGACATTTTAAATGACAAAAAAGTTTCAGTATTGAAGTCTTGAGACTGAAATCGATGCCAAAGATAAAATTGATTTTATGCTGAGGGGGAAAAGAAAGAATTTTTAAATTGCCATATTGCAGGTACAACAGCGGGTCCACAGCTCAAAACAGCTGTAACCTGTGGCACCACTTGCCATCCTGTTGCTGTGGGGAGCCCTCAACCCAATGCACGTGGTGCTCAGTTCAGCGCTCTCCAAGTGTAGCGACCTCGGTATCAGCTCACCAGTGAGGATGCCCTCCTGTGACCTTGTTTCCCACCCAGCGTGGATGCACCACCTGGGGGTACTCTACCCTCTGGCAATGCAGAATGCAGTTTTGCTCCTGCCCCACCCCATTTCTGCACAGCCAGGAGAAAAACTTTTACCTCATTGGTCAAACCACTGCTGCATCAAAAAGCAAAATTAAGTCAAACTATAAAATATTTCTTACTTTAGAAAAAAACCCCCTCTTTCAAAGCATTTGTTCAGTAGACTATAAAACATGGTGTAAAACCTCTGACAGGTAATGTGTTGTTATACTACTTACTGCAATCAGCTGTGACAGGAGACACCTTTAATCAACTACCCTATAATTATGCTAAGGCTTTCACCAAATGACAAATCCCAATTGGCTGGGCTAGAGCCCTGCCTTTCCAGACAAGGCTAATTATTTTGTCCACTCACCTGTTCATTCATTTCAGCAGGCTCTGACCTGTGGAATCATGTAGGTGAGTATTTACTACTTATTTTTATGCTTAAATTTTTACTATTTTGAAATTTAAATCTCGGAGAAGGAAGGTAAAATTCAGTAGGACTTTCCAGAAAGATTGTCAGGAATCATGAGCTGTAACAACCACTGTTAGGAACCATGTGTGATACCATCACCTATTTCTCACTCAGCATGTTTTAACTTTCTTTTTTTCCAATGCAAGTGATTCATTGAACTATTAACACAGACAAAAGATTACTTAGAAGCTGCAAATATATAGCTGTCATAAGTATTGAGTAAAATCTATGTCTCTGTACCAACAAAATTGCTAAAACATTGTTACTTTAAACAATGCTTGTTTCAAGCTTTTTAGGTTAAGTTGTTAGTCTAGGCAATTTTTCTCGGGGGGGCGGGTGGGAATAGGTTTCATTTATAGGTAAGACTAGGGTAATAGGGATTTTTGTTTCTTTAGGAGTCTACTGGAATAAACTTATGCTTGGGGAAGTTCAATAAATTATTTCTTCCTAGTGAATGCTTCTAGTCAGCAGTGAAAGAAAAGACACCTGAATGTTTTCAGCCTTTCGACTCAGGTAAATTATATGTTGCAGTGTAATAGTTATTTTATATATGAAGCCAAAGATGGGCAAGGCAATCCACAAAATATCCGAGGCGAGAGGTTTGAGTCAGAGTTGCTTATGAACAATGCAGCGCATGCTGGGCAGTCCCTGCAGAAGTGGGGTTTGGCATGGGTCTCTACTGAAGCCTCCAAGGAGGAGAAATCTGATAGAGGGTGAGGATGCGGGCAGCGATGAGAGCCAGGCCTGAATGGCACATGCTGTCCGAGTCCCAGCTCCCATGGTAAGCGGTCCAAACTCACTCTCTCAACATGCGTGATGTTAAGGTCTCTTATCCTTAAAAATAGTAGACTTTGTTGTGTCTCTGAACGTTGCTCTCACACCAAAATTTCTGAGGGTTGCAGATTATTTCAGTTAGAAGAAGACTTGGTGATGAGGTTAAGTATCCCAGCTATTTGTTCATAAGGACTGAACCAGCTTTGCCTCCCTGGCACCGGCAGGTCCAAACAAACAGAAATTGCTGTTTGCTCAGAGCCGCAGGCCTCTGCCTTCAGCTCCCTCACTGTAAATCCTTTTCCTTAGGCTTTCTCCAAGGGTTATGCTAATGTGCCTGCTCAGGCAGGTCCAACTGCGCTCCTTTCTTCTCTTCAGTTGAAACTGTTGATTCTTTGCATAACTGTTTCCCAAAACAGGGCTCGATAATGCTAATGTCTGCTTTATAAATCACCAGTGTTCTGCATAGCTTTGTACTCACCTTTGTTGTGAGACTTTGCCATCTGCTTACCCATCATCTCTCTTGCTTATCTCCGGGGTTGGGTGGCAATTACACTGGCTCCTCGGTATTAGTAGGTTTATCAAAATAACAAAAGACTATGAGGATTGTGAAGAAACAGCAGGTGAAAAGGGACACAGCAGGAAAAAGAAATTACTCTTGAGGGAAGGTTCCTTTCTCTACTGCAGTTTTGTATTTTCCTCAGATTGTATTTATTTATATGCAGTCATGTGGGGGAAAGGAGTATGGAATGAATTACAGTCCCAGGAGAGGAAGTCTAAAAAGAGAAAGCATTCAGGTATAGCACAAGAGAACTTGAAACCCTATATGGTGAAGACAGATGTTAATATATAAACTAGTGTTGAGGTTAATAATACATACTTATTTCCAAGGATAATTCCCTTTGGGGACTGCCCCCCTACCTCTGCCTCCTGTTGCTCTAGCTATGAAGCATTGCTACCAAAAATCCAGGAACAATTTCATCCCTGCAGGTTGGGCTTACTCCAGTGGTTTATCTGCTCCCCTCCTTTTAAAAGGGAACGCCACTATCATCTTCCTTGACAGATCCAATTTTTTCTAAAAAAGGGGACATAACTTTGTGACCGAGTTTCACGTTCAGAATTGGCTGCCGTGTTAATTTTAATACTGCATTACTTCCAAGGATTAAGCAAAAGTCTGTTCTGTCTCTTCCACAGATGCTCTCCAGAGCAATCTCGCCTCTTCCAAAGGCACAGCTACTGTTGTACAGTGTAGATAATTTTTTTTGTATTAATCCCTAGACTAGGGTAATGATTTGCTGGGGGAAAAACATCTTTTTAACGGAGATGTGAAATGCCATCTGCTTTGTCCAAAAATGTATTGCAGTTATTTCTGTGCTTTATGAACATGTAGAAAGAAAGAATATTGTATATTTTTATGTTCAGTTTTCGGGTTTTCAAAACAATATTCCTATGGGAGATGATGATCATACATGTTTATTAATAGCATATTATAATTCTCCATATTATGGTCTCCCTTGGATACTGTCTATACACTTGTATGTATAACACTCTCTTGTTTGGAAGAGCTCACTGAGAAGATCTAGTAAACTGTGTAGGGAGCCTGGTTTTGTGCTGCAACTCCAAGTGCACAGTGATCTGCGCTACAGCTCTTTGTAAAAATTGCTGTCCAAAAGAGTTTAAAATGACACTGGAATACAAAATACTGCTGCAAAAAACCTGACATTGGGCATCTTAGGTGGAATTTCAATGCATTATCTTGATAAAACTATTCAAAGATTATTTAATTTGTTCACTTGATGTCCCCAGGGGGGCTCGGACTAGATGAACTTTAAAGGCCCCTCCAAACTCAAAGCATTCTGTGATTTTTATGAAAATTTTATCTACAACTTTGTCAAGCAGTCAGAAGGAAGAACAGGTTAAATATACAGGCTAAACCAAAGAAAACCGGGGTTGGGTTTTTTGGTTTGGTTTTTTTTGAAGATTTCTAATTAGAATTACTGAAGAGGGTTCAGTGTAATAGAGTGAAAAATATTTGATGAAAAACAAACCAAAGAAAACCACTAGTTGATTTTAAAAATTGGACTGTGATTTGCCCAATATTCTACATTAGGGTAGTAGTAGTGTAGTACAGAAATGTGATCCAAATATACTCCCAGGTTGATCTGTGCTTTAATTATCTATATTCTAACTGATATTAGTGGTAGACATGATAATTTTTTTAATATTATATTGACTAGTAATGCATATTTCCTGCTATAGAGAATATTTTTGGACCTGTTTTGTATAAAGCACTAGAGATTCAGCAGACTGAACATTTTGCAGAATAACCTTAGTGAGATGGAATACTCTGCAAAATGACATGTGATGGACTCTTTATCTTGTCCCTGATTCCTCTGCAATGGAAACTGTCATTACAGAATCTGAGTTCTGCCAAGCCTAATTATACACAATACAGCAAAGGAAATTTTCTAAATACTCTTGGAAATGTGTTCAGTTTATTTGGCTAACTCGCTAAAAAACAAATTAGAACATCAATAAACAGGCTGTTAGGATACTAAGAATTTTCATAAAATTGAGAATTAGAACTTGCAAGAGGAAAAAGTGAGAATGAAGAGGATAGAGTTTTTCCTAACATTTGAAATTAGTCCTGGAACACTGCAGTAGTCATCATAAGACTATAAAAAACAATTGGGACATATTAGTAAAAACATATAGCGGACTTACATTTAAATAATTGAACAGTAGTTTGACTAAATCTTTTGTATACACATTTTTAAGGGGGGCTGTCTACAACCTGGATGCTCAGCTCCTGACCTTTACATCATTGACATATTTTGATTTCTTCCACAGGCAATAGTCAGGAATGCCATCATGGAAATTTGTTTAGAGGTTTTCTTAGGCTTCAGGTCTTCACACATTCATTGCCCTGCACTCAGAAACAGAACTCAAGAATGGGAGTAAGCAGTGATGAAAGAGATGATGATAAGGACAGCCACAGCACTGGGGTGTAGTTTGACAAGCCTTTCTTAAATCAGACATGCTGGCTAAACCAGCCAGTTTTGCTGGTTCGTGTACTTAGTCATAAAAAAACCCTTCCTCTCTTTTCTTTTGGTTGAGGTATTTTTAACCTAAACAATTCATTATGTGGCCTCATAAACAATTGTCCTAGCCCAACTGAGAAAATTATACTGAAGTAAGGGTGGAGTTTTAGAAACCACTATCAAAATAAGTGCTTACCAAATTCTGACTTTACAGACAAGTGCAGCTCAATGCATTCATAACAACGAGGCAACATCCTACTATGCAAAGACCATCCTTCACACTTAATGTTTGATCAGGTTAAACTTGCCACCAGCTGTGCAGCACAGATGGTTCATGCTTCCAGAGGTGGACCTGCTTTCTGAAGAGCTTCCTATTCCTCACAGGTGTTAATGTTATCCTCACCACACCTATGTGTGTTTGTGTTAATTGAATACTGTTGACTTCTCTTTTAGAAATGCCAAAATGACCCAAGTGGGGAATGCAATATAACTACAACGTTATTCTTCCCTTTCTTCTGCAGCTGTTTCATGACTCTGACACCTGTTTGTAATGAATGAACAGTCTCTAGCCCAGGACATGCAGCTCCAAAAAGAGCAGGAGGGTTTAAATCCTTTCTAAATTGATGTTCCAGCAGTGATACTGTTCCCTTCATGCTGAGGAAGGACCCCTCCAGAACAAAATGGAAGAGAATGGGGCCATTTCTCCCAACAGCACCACATGGGGCACCTCAGGACAGGGCAGGAGGGATGTCAGACACATTAAGTATTTTCCACTGATCCATGAAAAATAGAAGCATTGACCTCGGACAGCTCTTTCCTAGCAGTGTGGGTTGCTTTGACCCTATTCAGAGGAACTAAGTCTGTGGACTGCATCAGTATTGCTGGTACCGTTTTAAAAAAAANTAAATATGTTAACATTTAATTAAACATATCCTTAGTCTTTTCCTCTGCTCCTTTGGAGTCTATTCTATTTCTCCTTAGAACTCAATCAGTGCTGATCCCTTCACAGAAGCTGGAGTTGTGTCTTTAGACAGCTTTCAGAACTTTGTATTTTCATAGCCTTCAGATAAAGGAAGATACAAAGCAACTTGTCCCAAGAACTTACAAAGTTACACTAATACCATATTTTGTCTGTAATGTTGGGAGTTATTTTTACACTAACATAGTTAGAATTTACATGAAAATGAAAGAATAGGGACCAAATCCTCAATATTCTGGTCCCATCTGCATATTTGACCATGTATCATACACCACAGCTTTACAGAGATTTAAAAACTTAAATGTAAAGATTTGAAGAGCTAGATTCTTCTGCCCCATCAAAAAAAAGCAGTTCCACATGCAAAATTCTGTATCCATATTTTCCTCAGCACAGGGAAAAGGCCAAGCAATTTTCAAGTCAGTATTTTCTCTTAATACTTTATGTCATTAATTAATAGTAACACATATGTTGTTTGCAATGTAAAAAACAATTAATAAACACTTGAAAACTATGTAATCTATAATCTAAAATGATAATTATATTGACGATCTCAGGCTTAGAAGTGTTCTTACATGCTGTTGTTCAACCAGATACCACAGCTCTTTAACACTCATCTTCTCCCTTAGAAGTCATGAAGAGCGCCCCTGCTTTCCCAGTGTTCAAACTAAAACAGGGGAAATGTGACATGTTATGGACTTTTGCTTGAAATTTGAGAAGTGTTGTTAAGACTGTTAACATAAGAATGTCAGGTACTGGTTGTACTTATTGGCTTAAGTTTATTTTTCATGTTAGCATATCTGACTTGACTAAGTGATGTCTAATTATTTCAAGGCTAAATGTAGGCTCTCATGTCTGATTTTCATTAAAAAACCCAAAGCTGAATTCTTCTAACATTTAGTGGTACTTCTTGAATACAAGCCAAATGACATAATCAATAATTTTTGATGGGACACATCATCTGGTTGTGGTGCATAACATTTGTGTGAAGTTCAAGGGTACATAGAGTACTCCTCTCCCTTTTATTTTCTAATTGTCTTTGGCCAAGTGGGGGATTTTTTTCAGGGTCACATAGCATGGCCCAGATCTATGACTGTGTAGCTACCAAAATACGGGAGCACACTCACATTTTCAATTGTGTGTTTCTGCAGTCCAATTTATGCTGTGAAAAATTATGAAATAATTAAACCAAGGAAATTTATATTATTTTCTTTAATACTTAACCTTTACAAATGCCAAATTTGGGAAAATCTAAAGCAGAAACTATTTCCCTAGCCTAAGGGCATTTAGATCCATCAGTATGTACTTCTCGTCAGGTAGCCCCAGAGCAATTAGTGTTAATATATTGTAAAGATACTGACTTTTTGACAGACAAGGGCAGCTTTATGACTCAGCTCACTTAGACTGACATTCAAGGAGACTGAAAAGAGTAACATTTATCAGAGCTGTCATTGTTAGGCTGCGCCAAAGGCAATCTTTTTAACTGGAAACTATCACATAAAATAATCTATTAACTTATACCCAGCAGAGCACATTACAGCAAATTTGGAGGAGAACCGTTTTCCAACAATCAGTTAAATCAACCTTTGCAAGATTAGCCAATAATAAATGAGTTCTAGCGAAACCAGTAAATAATAGTCTTCAAAACGCTGCTTTTCTCTTTTCCTCTACATCAAACCAGCCTATTACTGAAATCCACTTATTAAAAAAGCTTACAGGAACAAAGAATAAAATTTGTGTCCTGTAGTTTTCTGACTTCCATGGGGGCAAGAAATCTTTCATAACCAGAGCCAGAGGCATAATAAAAGCTGAACTATTCCTACAACTCCTTTCTGAGGTAATCCCACTTTGTTATGACAAAACTAATTTTATAAAGGTTCACTGTCCTGGCAAATGCCAGTGTGTCTCAGCTTTTTATGTGTGATAATTTTATTTCATTTTAATAAGCTGTATTTGCATAAGTGGAAAATATTTTCCCCCAGAATTTCTGTATGGAATGCTTTTAGTTTGTCCCGGAAGTCTCAGTCTGTACTATATCAAGAAATGTCACTTTGGATGATGTAGGAGCCAGCAAGGGGAGATGCTGTGTTGGACCTTGTAGTTACAAACAGGGAAGGTGAAGGTTGGGGGCAGCCTTGGCTACAGTGACTATGACATGGTGGACTTCAGGATCCTGAAAAGAGGGAACAAGGCAAATGGCAGGATCACAACCACTGACTTCAGGAGAGCACGCTTTAGCATCTTCAGGCATCAGCTTGGAAGAATCCCATGGGAGACAGCCCTGGAGAGAAGAGGGGTCCAGGAGCTGGTTGATTTTCAAGAATCACCTTTTCCAAGCTCAGAAATGGTCCATCTCCACATGCAGGAAATCAAGCAAAGGCAGGAGGAGCTCCTGACAAAACTTAAGACAAAAAAAGGAAGCACACGTAAGGTGGAAGCAGGGACAAGTGAACTCGGAGGAATACAGAGACAGACACTGTCTGAGGTGTAAGGATGGGGTTAAGAAAGCCAAAGCCCACTTGGAGTTGAATCTGGGAAGAGATGTGAAGGGCAACATGAAGGGCTTCTACAGGTCTAGCAGTAGCAGAAGATGAGGAAAAATGTAGGCCCAGTGCTGAATGAGACAGGCAGGAGATCCAGTGGCAAAGGACATGGAAGAGGCGGAGGTACTCAATGGCTTTTCCACCTCAGTCTTTACTGGAAAGAGTGGCTTTTTGGGATCTCAGGCTCCTTAAAGCCATGGGAAAGACTGGAGGAAGGAAAACTTACCTGCAGTGGAGGAGGATCAGGTTAGGGAACATTTAAACAATCCGGACATACACAACTTTATGGGGCATAGTGGTATGTGCCTATGAGGAACTATATGTGCTGAAGAAGCTGGCTGATGTCATTGTAAGGCCACCCTTGATAATCTTTGAAAGGTCATGATGACTGGGGAGACTTCTGAGGACTGGAGAAAAGCATATGTCACTCCTATCTTAAAAAGAGATCCAAAGAACTATAGGCTGGTCAGCCTAGCCTCACCTCAATCCTTGGGAAGTTGACAGAGCAAATAATTCTGGAAAACATTTCCAAACATTAAGGATGAGGATGTGATTTGAATTAGTCAGCATGGATTAACAAAGAGGAAATCATGCCTGCCTAACCTGACAGCCTTCTACAAAGTGATGACTGGCTTGGTGTACAAGGGGAGAGCAGTGCATATTGTTGATCTTGATTTTTAGCAAGGCTTTCAACACTGTCTCCCGTAACATTCTCACTGATTAAGTACAAGCTTGATAAATGGACAGTGAAACTGCAGGCTGGCTGAACTGCCAGGCTCAGAGGGTTGTGATCAGTGCCAGGAAGTCCAGCTGGAGGGCCATCAAAGTCCTGCTGGAAGCCTGTTTCTAGTAATGTACGCTAAGGGTTCATACTGGGTCCAATACTATTTAACATCTTGATTAATTATCTGAACAATGGGACAGAGTGCTCCCATGGCAAGTGTGCAAGCAATGCAAACTTGGGAGGAGTGCCTGATATGCCAGAAGATCATGCTGCCATTTAGAGGGACATCCACAGGCTGGAGAAACAGACTGACAGGAACCTCATGAAGTTCAGCAAAAGCAAATGCAAAGTCCTGCACCTGGAGAGGAATAACCCCATGCACCAGTAAAGGTTTGTGAGCTGACTGGCTGGAAAGCTGTTGCAGAAGAGGCTCCAGGAGGTCGTGGTGGACACCAAGTTGACTACAGTGAGCAATGTGTCTTTGCAGCACTGAAGACCAACAGCCTCCTAGGTAGCATCACCAACAGGTGAAGGAATGTGTTTATTTTCCTCTATTTAGCACTGGTGATCCACACCTGAAGTGCTGTGTCCACCCCTGGGCTCCCCAGTACAATAAAGAAATGGACATACTGGAGCAAGTCCAGCAAATTGCTACAAGATGAGTAAGGGATTATAGCATTTGTCACGTGAGGAGAGGCTGAGAGAGCTGAGATTGTTTAGCTCAGAAGAGAGATGGCTTTTTCCCGCTGTCATCTCTGGGCAGTTGGGGGAAGTGCATGAAGCCATGTTTTCTACAAGACTTGTGAAGCGGAGGCCATGCAAATGAGGTATTGCTCGTGGAGCAATTTGAATGAACAGAGCCATACCTTCTTTCCTGGTGATCAGACCTATGATCTAAGTCTAGCTTATGAAAATGCTTCTTGGCAGGGTTTCTTTAGTTACCACATCAGCAGCTGTGGAATGATGAAGTATCCACTTCTATACCAAGAACTTGTTTGCCTCCTGTGATTGACAAAGTTTTTGTAAGATAAAAATTAAATGGACCATTGAAGACTAGGTGAGAGAATCCAAAACAGAACTGTGAGAACTCCTGTCCACCGCTGCTTGTTCATGATCCCAAGAGAACCAAAGAGCTTGATCATGAAAGAGGATCTAACTTTTTAATTAATATGAAAGCAATAAGCAGTCATCATACATACCTCTTGATCCTAGGGTCCTGGGTGTCTGTGGTTTCACTTTTTCTTTACAGCTCTTGGCCTTTCTGACTGGTAGTTTAGCCTTCACACCACTGTTTTCCATTTCTTCCAAAATGTTGATGAAAACTTGTCCATTGAAGAAACAACGAAAAGCTTTCCTGTAAAGGACAAAAAAACCAAAAAAAGCTAAACTAAACAAAAAAGTGCTGAACTACATTTAAGCAGAGCTCAGCTATTTGTGAAAGGACATGGAGAACTCTTTCCAGACATGTGCATAGCACTGTGGACACAGTGTGGTGCAAAAGCCATTTGTATTATGTTGAGGGAAAGAGGATGATGGCCAAAATCCTAGCTGAAAGTTTGTGCTGCTCTGTGGAAGAGAGGTGCTGATGACATTCCTGGTAGAGAATGTAGAATGTGCTTGAAGTTCCTTGACTTACAGTCAGAAATTTGGCTCTGGCGACTTAGGGGCAGTGCGACTAAGAAGACAGAGGTGCTGTCATGGCTGGTGGGACAAAGCTGTTGCAATTCTAGCTCTACTGTACATTGCATCTCACCACCTATGCTACATTTTAGTTCCCCTCCTCACCTGTCTTTCCTATACCTGCAGATGAGTTCTGAAGGGATGTCTGATACTGCACAGGTGTACTTTCTGCTTCTTCTACTTGCACTTCCTACTCCAAGACTATAAGCTGCTGTTTTGAAAAAAAATTCCTCCTCTGCTGCCAAACCCTCTTCCAAGAATCCCTGCTACTGGTGCTTGTTTGCCAGTCTTTCAGCTGTGCATGCTTGTGTCTTTCAGTAGCTGGTTTCATTCAACTGCGCTGGCACCTCTAAGCCAAGAAAATTGAACTGGCTGTTGTTCCCTCCCCAGTGTGCCCAGGAAGAAAGAATAAAAGGGAAAATATCTTTACTGCCTGTTGACATCAGGAATGATACATGAGGAAGAAGCAAAGTGGAGTCTGCAAAATAGACTTGCTAATCTGGGAACCTAAGTGTCTGGGTTCTGGCATTTCTTGAAGATCCCTGTAATGCAAAATCCCTCCTCTGGGAAACTCAACTCCTAGAGATCTTCTTCAGTACAACTTTTCCATTTGTCCTTCATTTCCTCCTAGTCCTCAGAAGAGGCAAATTACCCTCAAATGAAGAAGAATCCCAGAATCATCTCTAGAGAGTGTGATGTGTGTGACAGGGCAGGATCTAGTCCATTTGTTCACACAGGTTCCTTCACTATTTTGATCCCACAAAGGTCTAGATTTCAGTCACATTACTCTGCCTCCCCTCCCCTCCATGATAGTTCCTTTCACACATGGTTTTGTCCCACAGTCAAAGCAAATCTGGAGTTTTCACAGTAGATTCGGATGTGACCAAACTCAGTGAACACATACAGGGAATCTCATTGTACCAGTACTACAACAATCTCTGCTGTGAATCTGGCTTGAGGTAGGTTCAAATCTCTATCGACCTTTCATTATACCGTCAAACTTTTCTGGGTACGCAACAATTTGATAGATGGAGGCGTTTTGCCATTTTCTTGAAACAAATTAAAAATATAATCATGCAGCCAGAGGGATGATGAAAAAAATGTAAATGGATAATAACTGCAACCTGTTGTCTCTATACACTGTTGGAGGAAGAGAGATCTATGATTCTGTGCTGTCCTGGTTTCGGCTGGGATAGAGTTAATTTTCTTTCTAGTAGCTGGTATAGTGTTGTGTCTTGGATTCAGCATAAGAATGTTGATAACACACTGATGTTTTCAGTTGTTGCTAAGCAGTGTTTAGACTAGGTCAAGGATTTTTGAGCTTCTCATGCCCAGCCAGCAAGAAGGCTGGAGGGGCACAAGAAGTTGGGAGGGGACACAGCCAGGGCAGCTGACCCAAAGTGGCCAAAGGGATATTCCATACCATGTGGCCTCATGCCCAGTATATAAACTGGAGGCAGTTGGCTGGGGAGGATCACTGCTTGGGAACTAACTGAGCATCGATTGGCAAGTGGTGAGAAATTGCACTGTGCATCACTTGTTTTGTATATTCCAATTCTTTTATTATTATTGTCATTTTATTATTGTCATTATTATCATAATTAGTTTCTTCCTTTCTGTTCTATTAAACTGTTCTTATCTCAACCCGTGAGTTTTACGTTTTTCCTTCTGATTCTCTCTCCCATCCCACTGGGTGAGGGGGAGAGAGTGAGTGGCTGTGTGGTGCTTAGCTGTTGGCTGGGGTTAAACCACGACAGTGCCCATGCAGTTTATAAATTTTACACTAAGTAGTCACAGAAAAGACGAACAGAGGGAGAAAGATAATTCAAGGTGTAGGGACTAGAGATTTGTGGTTTCCACTCCTAGTTGAATTCAGTAAATGCAAACTAAAATTTTGTTTGCTTTTTATTAATCTGTCCTCAGAGATTTTACATTGCCAGCCACCCTGTGGCCCACTTCATGGTGACTCTATTTTTGTGCATACTCTTTATATACCCCTTAGATACTCTATGCCCTTATCATAAGGCCTCTATGGAAGTGACTGATCCAGGTTTGAACCATTTCAAAATCAGGAGGAAAGTGAATTCAGATGAGTTACTGCACAGAGGAATGCTTTAGCCCCTGGGCTGGTATGTGAAAGTCGATGACCACACCATGACTACCACACTACCATTGTGTTCTTGAATAAAACATAAGTGCGACTGCTCACTGTGGGTGTATGGACAACCTCAGCTTTTCTACTGAATTACACCCCTGGGCAGATTTGGACTTGGGGTCATTTAATCTGTAGATCTCAAATGGCCTCAAGCAACATACCGGTGCCCATATACCAAGATGACACACGGCTTTTGGCCCTGTTTAACAGAGCTCTGGACAGAAGATAGAGTGCCTATAATATTTCAGATACCTCACTAAGTTAAATTATGTATATGGATTGTTTTCTTGCATGTGTAAAACAGTCCAGGTTCCAATTTCGTGTAATCTTCTATCTTCCCTTAAGTGCTCTGAAAAATTAATGAATTAAGACCTAGAACGTTATTTTGAGATAGGTAAGAAATATTACATGTAGATTACTGTTGATTAAGAGAAGACATTGTGAGACTGCTCATGTTTACAGACATCAGTCACTGACACAATCAGGACTACTACTAGAGCATACTCATTCTGATCGATGACTCACTGGATACCATTCCACTGTCAGTTTTATATCTACTTTTTATATATATACAATTTTATATATATACACAGTTTATTTTCTCTGTGATTGTACATTGTGCTTTTCCTTCAAAGGGGAATTTTATTCAAAGATTACAATATATTCAAAATCACAAATGTTATTTGTTTCATGGTTAGAAATGACATATTTATCATCCCTTACTTTATCTACATTTGTCTCTTTTTCTGCATTAGGTTTCTGAAGTTGTTGAAAGGTTTCCTGCAGCCTGAAATGACAGTGCCTTATATAAAGGACACCCCTATTTTACATCTAAGGAATATTGCTTAATAGATATTAATCTGAAGATATATATTGTATGGTAAAGCTTTTGACAGACTACCAACCTTCTGAACACCCAGAAAGCATTTAATTTTTGTCTGATCAGAAGTAGTAACCTAATGTTACTGCACATGCTACAATGGAAACACTAAGACAAATACAAAGTTTTGGCACCTGTGTTACCTGTACGTATCCTATAACATCTGGTATGGTGTTCGCCACTCTTCTAGTTTCTTGTTGCTCATCTTTGAACATCAGAGCTCGTCCACTTGTTTCTAATTCACCTTTCCTTTCTATCTGGAATGCTCCTACAGAACTTTGTACTGAAAGGACTGGAGTACAGCTGGACATGAGATTTTTTTCTCTCATTGGAAGCACACTGAAGACATCCATTGGGCAAAACATCACTCTTTTCTATCCAGACAGGCTTGGCTACTATCCTTACAAAAATGAAGTCACAGGAGAGGCGTTCAATGGAGGACTCCCTCAACTCTCGCTGCTGGAGAATCATTTAAAAAAAGCCAAAGAGGACATCCAGTTCTATATTCCTTCAGATGAACAATTTGGATTGGCTGTCATTGACTGGGAAAACTGGAGACCTGTGTGGATTAGGAACTGGGGATCAAAATACATTTATAGACAGGAATCCATTGAACTTGTTCAGCAGAGAGACCTCAGTCTGTCAGAAGCCGAAGCCAGGACTATAGCTAAAGTGGAATTTGAAGCTGCAGCAAAATCAATTATGTTGGAATCTTTAAAGCTGGGCATAGAAATGAAGCCAAATCGTCTGTGGGGATATTACCTTTATCCAGACTGTTATAACTATGATTACAAACAAAACCCACATAATTATACAGGAACCTGTTTAGATATTGAAATAGAAAGAAATAATGAGCTTAATTGGTTGTGGGAGAAAAGCACAGCACTTTATCCATCTGTCTATCTAGAGACAGCCTTAAGATCTTCCAGAAATGCCCAGCTCTTTGTTCGCAACAGAGTTCAAGAAGCCATTAGAATTTCGTATGTCTCTAATTCTACTCATCCCCTTCCAGTTTTTGTATATACACGACCAGTATTCACAGATGTGTATGAGGAATATCTCTCCCAGGTGAGTGGAGCTAGACCTTAAATATTTCAAATTTAAGTGGAAAGGAATTACCAGGTGACACCTATTTAGCAAATAAGCTAACTTGTATTGGAAAAAAAAGTGTGTAGATTTTATATAAAAAATTAAATTAATCCATCAAAGAAATTTGATCAAATGGAACACCAAGAGGCCTATTTTTCAAACCTTCCTCATTACATTTAGCAAATAGTGTTTTATTCTCTTAGTAGTCTTCACATGTAGCAAAATATTACAAAGCTAGAAAGCATATTTAGTACATTAAGTCAGAGGAAATAAATCTAAGTAATATCTTCCAAAGAAAATTAGTAAAACTGGGCTGGCCTAATGTCTGCTTTGTAGGTTATAAGAAAAAATAATAAAAGGAAGTCTTTCTTTTCCTTAAAAAGGGGTTTAAAAGCTAGTGAGAAAATTATGTCCTTAGTTGTACTCTAGTAGCTTTCTAAATGGTATTTCAGTATCTCATGGGTTAGTCAAGGTTGAGCTCTGATTGTGGTCTGATCATCTTATTGCAGTTCTGGCTACACTTTTCCCTTCACATTTTTATATACAACCACCCTATGATACCACCAATATGGGGAATCTCCTCCTGGTCATCCCGGCCCTGAGGAATGGGAAGTTAGAGGTTGTGGTCATGGTGACTGCATTGTGTCTGGTGTCCTCTCACATTCTAGATAGAGCATAACCAGGCATTGCCCCCAGCTCCGTGGACACCTTCAGGGAGCAAGGGGTGCTGTCAGGGTCCCTGCTGGGTTCCTAGTTAGTAATTTCAATCCTGTAATGCTGACATTCTTCCTTTTCATGTGTTGTGCCCTGCAGTAAGTTGTTTTTCCCTTGTTCTTTTTCCACTCGTAGCCCTCTCCGATCCCAGATGGGCTTTAAGATTTTGTTAGGGCTGGGCTAATAGCTGACCCTAAAAGGAGAACTGAACAAAAACAAATTTCCCAAATCAATCTCTGTAAAAGGCCAGAGCCATTCTCTGAAGAAAAGAGATTCCTGTTGGTGAAAACTCTTTCTCTCTTGCTACTTTTCTGCTTTAGCACTTTCTGGCAACTGAATTTAAGGTNAAAAAAAAGCAGTGCTTTCCAGCCTCTGCTTCAGGAAGCATTACTGAAGCCAGTAACTACCAACTCTGAGCAGCCAGGAGGCAATGCAGCAAATAAAATGGTTGGAGGAGTCTATGTCATATGCCTAACCACTGGCTCAGTTTTACAGCCTTGTTTTTCTAACCAGATGACATATATAAATTGGATATTGTTGGCAACATTTTCTGGCATCACCTGCGCAACCCAATCCCAGAAGAAAATAGTGTGAGAGCAGAATGTTTGCATTGTGTATAATTGCTTGCTGTCTTCAAAGTAGTTATTTTGGATATGTAATTTACTATATGCATTATACGTTTTGCCTTTATGTTATAGCTTACTTACATTAGTATGATTCTTTGCATATTTCCCCTCAGGATGACCTGGTAAATACCATCGGAGAATCTGCTGCACTGGGTGCTTCTGGAATTGTGATCTGGGGTGATATGAATTTAACACAAAATAAGGTATGCCAGATTATTATGTGACATTTTTAAAGAGTAATAAAGTGAAAAGGATATAAAGCATTATGATTACCTACATCATATCTTCTACTTTTAAAATTATGACTCCATACTGCCAGCAGTCTTCTCTAGTCAAAACACAAGCACGTTTGAGGCTTATGAAGATTGTCATTGACTACACAGAATGAATTCAATCTTTCATAGTATCAATGTTGGCTCTGAGTAACTGGACAAGCTACCATGATAACTGCAGGCAGGTTAGCATTTGTTTAGGTAATCTGCGGAAAGAATTCCTATATCTTCATTACATTCCAGTCATGAGGTACAGAAAAAAAATAACTGTGCATGCCCAGAATAATTTTTAAAAGACCCTTCTGCTTTTTAAAGTGGTGCACTTAGCAATAACATTTAAAGCACGAGGAGGAGTCAGTCTGTGAAATTTCAGCTCTAGCCTGTTCTGTGTGTTGTAAGTAGTACTTTGATCGGAGTCAGAAGAGGTAAAAAAATCCAGTTTGTTTTAGGAAGGTCAAATACATAGTTTGAGAAACATTGTTACAAGGATGTTCAAATAAATCTTTTGAACTAGCTTATTAATACCCAGGCAAGTTACATACAACAAACTACTGTATGGGAAGACTCTTCTGAAGTCTTCTAAGAGCAAAGAACAGAAACTCTTCAGCACTGCTGAGCCTTCTGTCACAGAAAGGATGGCCAAATAACACTCCACAGCTCTGTAAGGATCAAATTCCCCAAAGCATCCCACTTTGACTTTTTGTATGTGCCTGCCTTTGAGAATGGATATGAGTTGCACCTGATGCTTTTTTGCCCATTACCCCAATACCAGAACATAGATGAGCAATAACTTTTATTGCTTGAATTTTGAGATTCGTGTGAGCAAATAGAACTTTCCACAGCCCAGTCAGACTATGTATTTGTGCACTAATTGCACCTTTTTTTTTTTTTTACAGCTATCACAGTCAGTAGTCTTTCAGCAATGAAATACTACTGTGAGCCTCACTTCTGCAAGAATTGCATCAACCAAAATTTCGAGGCAGGGTTTTTATATATACCTAAAAGAAAAACAAAAAACCTACATATACCTCACATTCACTGAAGTGATCTCCATGGGTGTAAATATTAGCTGTATCTATACGTGGTATTAGGCAAATGCCCTAAGGAGACACAGTGTCAGAAAGAGTGAGTTCTCAAAGCCTCTGGTTATTAAACTGCAGCAAGCATACACAGAATATATGCCAATTTCATGATCAATTAGAATGATCAATTCTCTTAGCATACTTTCAGTTTGACCATCCTCCTAAAATGCTTTCCATTCAAAAATGCTGTAAAAGCTTCCTACTTCTACAGCCTAGCTATTCAGGTCAGGCGAAAATTGAAGAGTCTCACAGAGATGATTTGATAAAAAAATTATTTGTTCAGGCTGAAGAAGTGAGGTTTTTTTCAGGATCCCTTCAAAGCATTCAAGACATAAAAAGGAACTTAGATCCTTCATGTAACTTCTTCAAATGCATCTGATTCAAAATGCTGCATGAAATACACAGATAACATGAAAGCTTAAAGTTGTCTGCTTTCAGATATAAGTGCTTGTCATAACAACTCCAGCAGCTACCCAACATAGATTTGCTGTGATCCTTGAACTATATAGCAACTTCTCAGATAAACTTGCTTCCAACAAACAGTTGTATAACTGTTATCAAAACCTGAGGAGAAACATTCATAGATATCCACTACAGTACTGTTATTAGAACAACAGCACTTTAATGGTTTCCATACTAAACTATGCAGATATGATGTTCTTTTCGCAGAACACCTGTAGAACTCTGGACAATTACCTTAAGAGGACTTTGACCCCATACCTCATCAATGTCACGATGGCAGCCAGAATCTGTAGCCGAGTGTTATGCCAAGACTCTGGTGCTTGCGCACGGAAAAAATGGAATTCCAGTGACTATCTTCACTTGAACCCTCAGAATATTGTCATTCAAATGACAAAGGATGGAAAATACACTCTACAAGGGCAACCAGCATTTCAGGATCTGCAAACATTCATAGAAAATTTTGATTGCCACTGTTATGCAGGGCACAGTTGTGAACCTAGAACTGATATAAATGACATCCATTACCTCCATGCTTGCATTTCAGAAGATATTTGCATTCAGATATCCTCAAATTCACTTTCCAATACAGAAGCCTCTGAAGAAAAGATCCTGTCTAACAGAACTGTGTTTTCATTTACCTCTCGGAGTAAAGTGACATTATCTACACATCCTGAAACAGAAGATTTCCAATCTACCTTTGGAAATAATACACTCAATATAACAACTGCACAATATAACACTGTCACAGCCGCCACTAGATATGATTTAGAAGCAAATGATACTCGTACTTTCAGCAGTTCTTCATCCTGTAAGATAAGGATGTTTAATCTGTTTTGTTTAATTCTGATTTTGAGAACCTTAATGTAAATGACCCACGAAAGTGAGAATACTCTCTTCCCTGGCTGCGTTTGAAATTCTAAAGGTTTTATTTACAAAGAAAAATCATTCCTGAAAGGCATATGATCTTATCTGTATCAGGTAACCTTTTCTATTCCAGAGGTGACACTTCAGCTTGAATGTATTTCTTCAGTTTAGTTCTATAAACTGCTATTTGTGCCAAAGATACACTGGTCTGTATATACTGATTATACCACGTTAAAGGATAATCCAGAATAAGGAACATTTTTTTATAGTTTATATTTTTAACAGTTATATTTGAAGAAAAAAAAAAATGTTGATAATGCCATTTTGTATACTTCAAGTTAAGCCAGTTAAATACATCTCAACTTGGATTTCATTGAGTCTCAGCAGTCAACAGGTTTGATGCTCTATGTGGGAATTAATTTCATTCCATATGAAAATTAGCTCTTAAAAATATTTGGCTTAACTTTAGATCTGTGGGACTTTGCAGCATAAAATGTATCTGATTAGTGTAATGTTTCTCCACTTTTCACAATATCTACAGGGACACTGTGGTTTTTCTTTTAATTAAATATATAGCTAACCATTCAAAAGGTTCTAACTTGATGTAAATGTTGACTTCAAATATTACAGCTTCATTATTTAAAATTTGAGCTGTAGTGGTTTATCCTTCTGTGATGGGTTAACCCTGGCTGGATGCCAGGTGCCCACCAAAGCCATTCTATCACTCCCCGCTTCAGCTGGACAGGGGAGAGAAAATATAACAAAGGGCTCCTGGGTTGAGATAAGGACAGGGAGAGATCACTTAACCAATTACCGTCATGGGCAAAACAGACTCAACTTGGGGGAAAATGAACTTAATTTATTGCCAATCAACCAGAGTAGGGTAATGAGAAGTAAAATCAAATCTCACAATGCCTTCCCTCCACCCCTCCCTTCTTCATGGGTGCAACTTCACTCCTGGATTCTCTACCTACCACCCCCAGCGGCACAGGGGGACGGGGAATGGGGGGTACGATCAGTTCATCACACGTTCTTTCTGCCGCTTCACCCTCCTCAGAGGCAGGACTCATCACACTCTTCCCCTGCTCCAGCGTGGGGTCCCTCCCACAGGAGACAGTCCTCCACAAACTTCTCCAATGTGGGTCCTTCCCACAGGCTGCAGTTCTTCATGAACTGCACCAGCATGGGTCCCTTCCACGGCGTGCAGTCCTTCAGGAGCAAACTGCTCCAGCGTGGGTCCCCTGCAGGGCCACAAGTCCTGCCAGAAAACCTGCTCCATGGGCTCCTCTCTCCACAGATCCACAGGTCCTGCCAGGAGCCTGCTCCAGCATGGGCTTCCCATGGGGTCACAGCCTCCTTCGGGCATCCACCCACTCCAGCGTGGGGTCCTCCACAGGCTGCAGGTGGATATCTGCTCCACCATGGACCTCCATGGGCTGCAGGGGGACAGCCTCCCTCACCATGGTCTTCACCACATGCTGCAGGGGAATCGCTGCTCCAGCGCCTGGAGCACCTCCTCCCCCTCCTTCTTCTCTGACCTTGGTGTCTGCAGGGTTGTTTCTCTTACATGTTCTCACTCCTCT
>VYZV01018329.1:96425-121931 GCA_013401275.1 Pandion haliaetus | reverse complement strand
AGCAGTCTCTCCATTTGGTGAGAAAAATGAAATTTTCCTTCATCCTTCCACTCTGGTAGCTGCAAACTTTTAAGCACAACTAACACTGCGTGTTGCTAGAGGACCGCCAGAATTATGTGTTCGGTACGCACAGACAGACTGCTTGTGGATTCAGATGGATCAGTGACAGTATTTTAAAAAAATAATTGTTTAATGCTGTATTGTTAGATTTACAAACTCTGGATGGTGTTTTCTAGTCCTTATGACATAATCCATGATTCATATTAGTTACGAAATAGAATTTATGGAGAAGTCAATGGGCATTGATATCAGAACACTGATGTACTAATTGTATAGATTTTCTCCCCCAAGATTCTGTTTATTATACACAAATTAACATACACACTAGCTGTGACAGCAAATGCAATAGTGTATTTGCAACAAGAATATCAGGGTTACTGCCTTACAAGTGCAAATGCATCCGAAGGCCATCCCATGCTTTCTTGACCTCTTACACATCTGGCAGATGTGTAGAAGGGGACCAGTGATAAAATTGTGATTAGCATTGTGATACAAAGCAGCAAGTGCAGACTCGCAAGCAAAAACTTTTTGTTTCAGTTTAAGTAGTCAAACTGTCTTAAGTTTTCACTCATTAAAAGAGGTATTTTTTTCTTACTGTTCTTTCAGGCATGCAGGTGTTCTTTGTCCTCCTGCATGAGCCTTCCCTTCTCTTCCAGAAGACCACATTTGTACTGATGCAGTACCTTCCACTTGAGCTTTAGCAATGCTTCCTAATTCACCTAGGAGAAGATTCTGTTTTAATTATTCCTAAAAGTCAGTTTCATACACTTTTCATTGCATCTGCCTTCGTTTACCACTGATCAAAGAAGTCCATAGATGCCACAGTCAATAAAAAAACTTGCTGCATTCAACCATAGTTCATAAATAATCCACAGGAGTAGGAATTTCCTTTCAGTTCCCTTGTTTTCTGTCTTTTGCATAGAAACAATAAGTCCGTGATTTAGAGTTTATATAGAGAAAGCATAAGGATAGTTGGAGTGCTATACTGATGCTACAGAATTGTCGGATGTGGAGGAAAATGAGAAAGCTGTTGATGGTTCATTCAACTAGGCAAAGAAAAGTAATTTGTAAGTAGACAAAGTCTTCATAAAGTATTTTTTGAGCCAGGGTAGTTCAAGTAGGTGAAGGAAATGACTAATAAGTTTGTGCTGGAGTTTTCTGCACAAATGATATTGCAAGGTCAAGTTCACCCAGGGAGGAGGTGTGTGAGTTTCTGTGGAACTGTGCCTTGTTTTACACTTTGATCTCAAAAGTCATGTTATATATAGTTGTTATAATAGAGTTGTTAAGAATAAGGGGATAATATTAACATTATTAGTATGTTTATTAGTTTTAAAAACAATACTTTGTTTGGAAGCCAGTCTGTACAGGAAAATAATTTATCTTAACCAATTCTCATGGTCTCTGTGCTACAACAGTATACAGTGAAGGTAAGAGGTGTAGGGAAATACGTCTCTTATGAATAGATGCTTACTTCCTTAAAAGCCTGTCAAGATGAAGTCCTTGTACGTCACTATTCCTGTATCTAGGTAAGCTGTTAAAATTTTACAGCCTAATTGCTAGGTAAAGTTTCCAAAATTTTTTTACTGTGACAGGAATGACATCATTTGTTGAGAAGTTGATACTGAAGAATGGTGAAGGGGATGCCTCTTGCTAGAATCCTTTAATGCGCTATTTGCAGCCTGGTCAACATGGATTCAGAGTGAAATTTTCTTTAACCTATTTATCCCAACAAAGCAGGTTACCTTTCTTATAGTAATATGATGATATCCAACTGTCAGCTATTATTAAAATTCCTGGATGAAGTGTTATTTTACTAAACCTGTGAAGCCCTTCAAACATGGCAGGAATGATCTTCATGGTAAGCAGATAGGTCTTGCATCTGACCTTTTTCAAAGTTCTCGGGGAACACTGCAAAACATCAATTAAACTTACTATAAGAGTGAAGCTGAGAAACCATCTGGGTCAAAAATTCATCAGGTGAAAAAATGGCATTGCAGAAGTGTAAGACTGATCACCTTAGGCAGAGCAAGCTGCAACACCAACGAGTAACTGCTACTAATCCTTTATCTGGTTTTTGCTGTATTTTGGGGTAGGCCACTAAGAAGGAAGTACGATGCTAGTGCAGCATCACTGCCTGGTTTCTTTACTACATTTCTATCTCTAGATTCTGTAGAATTCCAGAAGGCAACAAGAACTAAGGAGCCCACAGTCTTCTTCACTTTCTTTTTCACAGTAATTTCCAGAAGCCAGTAGATTTATTCTTATATGTAGTCTCTAATTCTAGGGTGTAAAAGTATGGTCACTGGCATGCCTGTGTGTATAAGTATTTATCTGAACCGCACTGAAAGAAGAACACTGATTTATGCAAGCCAAAACATTTTGTAGGAAGATGGCAATTTCATATCCTCTTTAATCGAAATTGAGCATCATCAGAAATGTAAAGCTGTCGGTTTTAACCACAAATTGTCAAATTTTGGCTTGTCAATGGATTTAATAATACCTGTCACCTGTTATTTCCAAAAAAAGAGGAGGCAAAGAGGAAAGATTTTACCAGGCAGTATTTGAAATCTAAGCAGGAGGCTTTATGGATTTTGAGGTTGTGGTATTAAATTATAGGATGATTTCCAGCATCAAAATACCTAATGTACAACAAATTAGTTGTTGATGAAGTTCATGACAAAATTGATGGCTATTGCTTTTTTTCTGACAAACAAAATCTATGACTGAATTAATTTGGGGATTTAATTCCAAGCAAGTTTTGTTGTTTGAGTGATTTGATTTTGATGGAATTTCTCTATTTTTGGGTCAGCTCAGTATTAGTAGTCTTTTTCCTTTGGTGAGATTTAGTGTTCAATAAGCTAGACAGTAGCTAAGAAATTTCTTTTAACAAACCTAATTTTGAGAGCCTCAGAAGACACGCTTTGTGAACAGTTATTTTAAATGATTGTGAAGCTCCAACTAATCAACCTTTGATTCTTGCAGTGATGGTCTTAGAAGTCTCAGGTTTAAAAAAGAAATAGAGCAACACAATGCATGTGCACAGGCAATGAAGTAGCTTCATTTTCCTTGCTCTTGCACTTTGTTTTCTTAAAACAGCACCCCCCTCTCCCCAGGATGTTGCAGTCCGGAGGAAGTAGGGAGCAGCTAGCTACTCGGGGGACTGGAGCTGTGGAGGTTGGACTGTGGTCAGCCCAGCTGTCACCACTAGAGGCCAGCGTCCTTCCACGGGAGCTGCAGCCTGGGCCAGCGCAGGCCAGTCTGCTGGAGGGCGAAGCCAAGCTTCTTGCTACTTGCTACGTGCTCTGATGTGGCAGAGAGGGAGGAGGGGAGGAGGATCCCGGCTCTGTGCATTCCTCTTCCAGCTTCCTTCGTTGCAGTACTCCTCCCCCACCTCTGGATAGTAGAGTTTCCAAGTCTCCAAACATCCTCATAGAAACAGAACCCTCCTGCTTTGTAATGCTTCATTCTGCTATTCAGCAGCAATTAAAAAACATCTTACCTGTCATGGCATCATCTCACGTGTCACGCAGTAATACAAGCCTCTGTGTGTACTGCATGTACAGCTCCACCAGCGTTTCAGCAAGGCTATTCCATATGGCTTGGGTCACTCTGAAAAGGCTGTGCTGTATCTGGGCTGATTTCAAGCCAAAGTGATTATTTCTATAAAGAAGAATTTTTGTGGGATGTCCCAGTGATTTATGATAGCTGTGTGTAAGGAAAAGCTGTACTGCTGTATTCTAAAGGGCTGTGGTCCACAGCAGGAAGTCCAGTTACTAGGTGTATACCCCAGGGATTGTTTAGCGTCTTCATTAGTGACCTGAACGACAAGACAGGGTGCACCCTCAGCAAGTTTGCTGATAATACAAAACTGTGAGGAGTAGCTGATATCAGAGGGTTGTGCTGCCATCCAGAAGGAACCTCAACAGGCTGGAGAAATGGGTTGACAGGGACCTCATGAAGTTCAACATGGAGAAGTGCAAAGTCCTATACCTGGGAAGGAACAACCCCAGGCACCGCTACAGGCTGACTGGCTGGAAAGCAGCTTTGCAGAAAGGGGTCTGAGGTCCTGGTGGGCACCAAGTTGGCCATTGCCGAGCAGTGTACCTTTGCAGCAGAGAGACCAATGGCATCCTGGGCTGCATTAGGAAAGAGCTTTGACAGCAGGTCAAGGGAGGTGTTCCCTCCCTTTTACTCAGCACTCGTAAAGGCCATACCCGGGGTACTGTGTCCAGTTCTGGGCTTCCCTGTACAAGAGGGATGTGGAGCTACTGGAGAGAGTCCAGTGAAGGACCACAAAGATGATTCAGGGACTGGAGCATCTCTCATATGAGGAGATGCTGAGATATCTGAGACTAAGCAAGCCTAGAGAAGAGAAGGCTTAGGGGGATCTCGTCAATGTAGCCAAAAGATGTAGCCAGACTTTTCTCAGTGGTGCCCAGTGACAGGACAAGTGGCAATCAGCACAAATTGGAATATGAGAAATTCCATTTAAACCATAAGAAGCAGCATTTTTAATGTGAGGGTGATTGAACATTGGAACAGGTTGACCAGGCAGGCTCTTGAGTCTCCATCCTTTGAGCAGTCTGCTCTAGGTGACCCTGCTTTGACCAGGGTGAGTTGGACTATACAATATCTAAAAGCCCCCCCTGCTAGCCTCAGTAGTTCTGTGATTCTGTGTGAGAGGAACCCCTTTGCAGATCCCAAGGTCAGTGAAGAAGGAGGGGGAGGAGGGGCGCCTGAGGAGGCTGATGGCCCTGCAGGCCGTGGTGAGACGGCAGGCTGTCCCCCTGCAGCCCAGGGAGGTCCATGGTGGAGCGGAGGCTCCCGAAGATGGCCGTGACTCCATGGTAAAAACCGCGCTGGAGCAGTGTGAGACTGGAGAGCAGCCCGCGGAAAGGACCCGCGCCAGGGAAGTTTGGGAGGAACTGCAGCCCGCGGAAAGGACTCACGTTGGAGAAGTTGGTGAAGGACTGTCTCCCGTGGGAGGGAACCCACGGTGGATCAGGGGACGAGTGAGGAATCCTCCCCCTGAGGAAAGGAGCGGCAGAGACGATGTGTGGCGAGCTGACCTCAACCCCCATCCCTTGTTTTCCTATGCCACCAGGGGGGAGGAGGGAGAGAGAACCGGGAGTGGAGTTGAGCCGGGAAGGAGGGAGGGGTGGCGGGAGGGGGTTGTAAGGTTTGGTTTACCTTCGCAATATCCTTGTTTTGGTTTGATTGGTAGTAAATTAAATTGATTTTGTTTCTTCCCCAAGTTGAGCCTGTCTTTTGCCCATGACCATAAGTGGGGAGTGATCCCTCCCAATCCTTTTCTTGACCCATGAGCCTGCCTTTATATTTTCTCCTCATCCCACCGTGGCTGGGGAGGGGGGAGTGAGCGAGCGGCTTCGTGGTGCTTTGTTACCGGCTGGGCTGAAACCACAACAGGAGCATACTCAGAATTACTCAATTATCAACTAAGAAGGAAGAGTATGAAAGCACTCCCATCTGGTAGTTTGGGAAGAGAAGCCTTGGAGACTGTATCTGTGCTGGGAGTTGTGTGCTGCAGAGCGTGACTCAAGATTGCGCATTAGATAGGAACGTCTACAGTGGTGGGGTTAAACACATGGGACCAGAAGCCAGTGTCCTGAGCCAGAACAGGCAGTATTGAATATCTCACCAGTCATTCAGAGTAACTGTTAGGAGTCATAAAAAAGAGGACCAAGAATTGATCTCAAGGAATCATCTAAACCAAACCTGTGCTTTGAGGTGAATCAGGTATTTACCCAAGTATCTTAGGTAACGTTTTCTTAAAATTTGTTCTTCCATGAAGAAGGTGCTACAATATCCCTTGTTTTGTACAATGTTCTTTAAGTGTTAGAAAGCTTTTTTCCTAATTTCTGACATGAGTTGCTGTCATCACAAATTGAGCTGCTTTTTAATTCTATACCTGGTAGCCATTTCCTGGGAAACGTTATGGTTTTGCTCCCCCCCTCCCCTCTTTATAGGTCAAAATTTCAAAATCTTTTCTCACTCTTTTCTCATCTGGACTTTTTCAAATTTGTCTGTGTCTGTTCTATAGGCTGATGCTCAATATCAATGTAGGAGCCTCCCTGACACTGAGGACAGGGCAGTACATCTGAAATTGTACATAAGATGCTTCTCCTAGTACATGCTGATTTAAGATCTGCAACACTGTTGAAACACGTTTTTAGTTTGTGAAACTGCTCAAGCTTTTTGTCCTGCATCTCTAGCTGGTTATTATACATTTTGTGCTAGGTCATTTGGTTCCCTCTATCCAAATGTAGTATTCTGATCTTCCGCATGTTAAATTTCAGCTGCCTTATTTCAGACCATCCCTCCAGTTTGTCTGGATACTTCAGGATTCTGATCTTTTCTTTTTAGTTACTCCCAGCTTGAAGTTATCTGCAGCTTACATAAACACATGTTCTATTCCAACATCCTGTTGGGACACCTGGGAACCATAAGTGCTCCCCCTGGTTAGTTGTGGCCTCAGCAGCTTTGCCTCATTGGTAAATGCTGGGAATCTGTCAGGATTGCTCAGGCTTGAGAGGTAGAGGGCAAGGGGGACACACGAGGAGATTGCCAGGGAGCTGCTCTGTGGGATTAAATCTGTCATGGGAGAATGTCCTTTTCTTGTCTAATGTACCAGTATTAGATTACTTTTTCCCAGCATATACACTGTTGCGCATTCTCCTAGTTTTTCTCTGCTATTGAGCAACTACTGATTTTTGCTTTCATGGTTATATGTTCTTCAAGGACAAGCAAAATTAATAATCTCTACAGTAGTTACCGATCAGCTGTTTTGAGTTATTAGTGTCCCTGCCTCTGGTCTCCTTGCCCTTGGTCTTCCAAGTGCAAGTTCTGCCTACAACTTCCAATTTCTTTATGCCTACTTTCACCATAATCTCTTGGATTTTGGTGTCTAGAGACTGATTCATGGTCATGTGAAAAGAGGGTACAAAGGATTGCATGTGGTCATGTAGAATCGGGCCTTTCTACCTCGAGGAGGACACAATATTGAGGCTAGGGTGGATTGGCTCCTTTGAGCCTTACCTACTTAGAGGTTTGTACGTCTTGAGAGGATTACAGTCTTATCTCTAAAGCTGGGTTCCCTGGTACTTTCCTGCCTTTGAACACAATATGGATGTAAGCAGCACGAGGTTCAGAAAACAGTTTCTGAGAACAGACTTTGCTTTTGTGTCCTGTTTAAAATCCACCTGTTGATCCTTCCAGCATTGTACCTTGTGTCTGTGATAAAATGTCAAATACACCCTAGTCATTGAGAAATAAGCCCTCCCATTAATTCCCTCTGTGCTTGTTTTCAGGAATTGAAGATATTCAGACATTTTGTGTTGCAAGTCTAAGTCCATTTCGTGTTCTTCAGTGAAAGTGCTATGATGAAGTTAAACAATTATGAACTGAAGTGTGCATATAGCATTTTTTTCTGTCTGACGTGACTAAAATAAAATACCAAGTTGCAAAAAATGTTTAAAAGTTGGACTTTATCACCAGTGAGGACTGACAACAGCTTTCTTTAAAGGACCAAGACTGATTGTGAAGAACATAGTCTTCTGAAAGTATTGCCTGCAGAAAACGTAGCCAGCTTTAAGAGCAACTGTAAAGGCATTTCCGAAATACAGAATAATAGATAGGCAGTAAGTATTCTAAGGTAGTAAGGTATTCTGACTTCCATAGTAGGTTACGTGGCTGGTACTACAAGTAAGGCTCTATAGTTTTGTTATCCACAGGGCAATTTATTAAAAATGTTAAGGTTATTTGATTTAGCTTTTTTTATTTTTCCTGTTTATTAAACAGGGAAGCTGAATGTTACTGGTTGAAGATTCCAGTCTAGAATTGGTGACTATTTAGGATTTGTCTCCCTTGAACTTAGCCAGGTAAAAAGGAGGAAGCCAGCCTGAGCCAGTTGTCCAACTCAGTGGAGAGCAGTGAGTGCTTTGTAAGAATGGTTCACCTGGAAGGCAAGGTGGGTAAGACAGATGGAATAATTTCCTGCTGTGTGTGCCCTCTGAGCTCTTTAGCAGCCACAGAGAGATTTTAGTCACTTGGATTAGATGCCTACATTTTAGGTAGCTGAAGTTGACGGAAATGAATCCCATGCTTTCCAGTTCCTCCCTGTCATTACACATTGAGTGGGCTATGAGTGCTGTGACGGTGCTTGCTGTGTATGTGTGAGCTCATTAGTCACATCTTGGTATATGTGGACTTGGCTGTGCACAACGTGATGTTGGATGTTGCTGGTGCTACCTTATTCTGCCCAAATGTTCTTCTGTGTTCAGGATTTCCTCACCTGTTTGTTCAGGTTAGGTTTTATGGCTGGTATTTTCTGAATACTTCCAACCAGAAAGATATATTTCTGAGTCCAGGTATTTGTAGTGTTGGATTCAGCTTGCAAATTAAGATGCCTGAATGTAAACAGCTATACGTCTGCAGTGAGTGTTAAGCTCTTTAATAACAGTCAGAGGAGCTCTAGTCAGTACCATCAAGCCTAGAGCATAATTCTGTCATCCTAAAGAAGACGTTATATCTGGTCAGCTGAATAGCTGTCTAGGCTTCACTGACTATGGTGAGGTCTTAGGTACTGAACCCACGCATTGACATTGAGATACAAATGTGTCATTGTACACTTCTCTGTCCACAAGAAATATCCTACCCAGCATGCCTGAAAAAAAGCCATATAAAACTTGACATCTAGAAAATACTACTTTTCCCTTCCTGCAGCTTTCTTATTAACTGTCAAGCCCTCCCACAATATAAGCTAATGAAAAGAAATGCAACTAGAGTGTTAATGAGCCTTCCTGTAACTGAAAGCTTTCGAAAACCTTTGAAGGTATTGCCCAGCTGCATTTTCGCTCAACTGTTATATCTCTGTGCAAAAGGAAAAGATTTGCTCCTTAAACATAGCTGATAGTCCTAGTCTTAAGAAGGAGCATTAGAGCCACATGAAGAATGGAAACTGAACAAGAGACATATCCAGAGAGATTCCCATTTTAGAAGAATTTGATTTAACAGGTATGGTAAATGATGGTTGCAAAGTATAACGATTAATAGTTTACAAATTAAAACATTGCATTATTTTTAATGTGTTCACCTGCAAGCATAGAAAGAATTACTATTCTATAGGAGTAAACAGGAACAAATAAAACAGTGTTTTATAAAATGCAGTAGGAATAAGATGTATGCTTTGAGATTGAGCCTAAACAACAACTCCTTGAGATTTTAATCTCTGAGGCAATGGTACTGGGTATCAAAGAAACTTCTTCCCTGTTTGGCCATTCTGTATGCATTTTCTGATTCTTAAGATCAGCTGGTCTTCTAGGGATAAAATTACCTCTTAAATAGTACAAAAATTTCATTCCTGAGAGACCAGTGAAGGCCATGGGAGCAATTTGAAGTCCAGTCTCTTTTTAAAAACACCCAGACAAAACAAACTTTTTACAGCTAGCTGTATATTCTGCTGTTAAGATGTAGTCTCCTGCCTCTCCCAGTTAACACCCAGAGTATACTTTTTACTTGTGTATTAAATACTGGGATACAAAAATAGGTGATGTACAAAACATGCAAGGCAAAAAAACTTTAATGCTAAGACCTCTCTCCTTTCCTGGGTGCCTTTTGTACTCTCACACTTCTGTCTGTTCAGTCATTTACAGTGGAAATGGTGTGGGGCAGAGATTGGTGTTTTGAATTAAGTAGTTAACTCTGTCATTGGCTATTCAATATAATAGATTAGTAGAAGGTTACTACTAGAACCATTTTTAATTTTATAGGCAAAGAGGTGAAGATTTTTTTTAATGCATTTTTTTTCATTCCCTATTTCAGATAATTATAACAATATATTGATGTAAACTGGGTTCCCAAGCACTATTAAGAACACCTAGGCAATCCTGTGTCCTTCATGTTGTACTTTAATGAATAGCTGTAAGCCTTATTAGGGAAACTGACTGGAAATGACTTATCTTTCCATTGTTTCAAGGTGACTCTTCCTCCTAATGAGAATAATACTTGTTCTGCAGTGCCATTTAATATAGTATAGATACAGTATAGATATAGTATATCATCAAACAAGGACAAAACCAGTATTTCTTTATCTTGTATTACTTATTTTGTGATTAGTCCAGGCTACATCATCTTGTAGATTTTTCTGGCTACCAGGAATAATTGCTGTCAGTCTCCAAAAATCTAATCTTACTACTGGCCTTCCCTGTCCTCTTTCCCCTTCTTTCTTCTCTGATCTACCAAGAAAATAATTTGGTTTCTTTTTCCAGACACACAGATGTGCACCAGATGGTTACTGATAGTTTCAAGGTTCTGATGAGTTATTGGAATAATTAATGTTGGTGTGAGGTTTGTCATCTAGCTATAATACTGAACTGTGTACTCATCTCTCTCAAGCTATTAAAATAAAAGGTTTATTATATTAAGGCTTTTGAAACAGTGATTCAAATGTCAGTGCAGATAATAATTGATACCCAGTTCATGGTCAGAAGTTCACTCAACTCTCTTTAATGTGTAAAGTTCTTGATCTTATAAACGGGATCAAAGGCAATCTACATTTAGGTGATATAGTAATTTTATGCGAGAAGGAACAGTAAGATATCAATAGGGAATGATTTCTTTATAAAATACGAACATAAGATGTTGAAAATGATAGAGAAATTGATACATAAATATGATTTATGGATTGTGGAGTTAGAAATATAGTCCACAGTAGTTGAAAAAGGCTTTATCTGAATGGTCTATTAAGTCTCGCTCTTTTGTGCAAGCCTTTGTTGCCACAGCAGGTTTAATATGTTTGGATTTATAAAGTATAAATATGAAGACAACTTTTAAGAAAATTTTGCTTCTGTGTATGTTATTTCCAAATTTAGTTTGTGCTGTAATGGATATGGCTCCTAGATCTGGTATACAGTATCTATTGTTTTGATAGCTAAATCTCATTAAAATAAGAAATAATTACTTCTCTTCGTCATAGGAACAAATCCATTCCTTTTATTTTTCAGTGTTCATCACTATTTAAATAGGTGTGTCACTTGTAACACAACTGTCTTTGGATGTAGCTGCAACATCTATATCATCATGCAGCCCTTGCCTGCATGATTTAGATCCTTTCCCTGTTTTTCTGATCTTGGAAACAGTCATCCACCAAAAATACTGAATTTTTGCAAGCAAAGCAGAATAAGTAACTCCTGTACGGAAAAATAATGTGCTAGCCTTTTAACAATAAGGAATTCAGTGGGATTGCCAGACACTAACAGCATGCATAAGTATTTGCAGGATTGGAGCTTTATAAAATCCCAAGCAGAATTTGAGCTTTCTTTCTTTAAGATTCACTGATTAATCACTTCAGGCCTACCCTACACTACTGTTTCCTTTCTGGTTCTGATCAGTTAATCCATGTGTCTTTAAAGCACATTTGATGAACAAATGGTAGAGCTGTGGAGGTACTGGAGCTCCCTAGAATATATCATCCTTTACATGGACTCAATCTGCTCTCCAACCAACTCTTTATTTACTTAATATCTGTCTTTATCCTGCTGAAGGCCTGATGCATTCTTAACTCAGGTCTCCCTAGCCCCATAAAAAATGCAACTTCCTAACTGTTTTCATACAGTGATGCTATTCTTTCTGGGTTTTAGACTGTATATTTGCAGAATTTGCTTTGGTATCGGAGTAAGACTTACCTTGCAATGAGTGGGAAAGGGCAGAGTTCTCCAAATGGACATTTGGAGCTGCTAAGGTCACAGGACTGACTTGCCCTCTGAATGTGCCTGTCCCCCTCCATTGACTGGAAGGGGCTGAGAAGACCAGTCTTTTGAGGAAGATCGCTTAAAAAAACTGCCTACATTTAGGCATTGTCAATACAGCCTGCGTGCTGCGCGTAAGATTTCTTTTGTTCTGTTCTGTTAGTACTGTGTAGTTAAAAAATGTTTTAGGGTTGGGGTGTTCTTACCTTTTTCAGGTATGGGACATTGGAGGGCAGCCAAGGTTTCGAAGCATGTGGGAGCGTTACTGCAGAGGAGTCAATGCAGTTGTGTAAGTTTTCTTGTGTATGTCCACAGAAAATATATTTTAAAATATGTATTATTAATACGGATTTGTTTTTCTTCCTGTCCACCTCCATCACGTAAGAAGACCCAACACGACAAAAGTAGCATGTTTTACACATCCAGCAACCCTGGTATATAAGTAATTGCATGTTCCAGGCCATTTTTTCCCCACAGCCTGTATTTAATCCTGTATCTTCCTGTATTAATAAATGCAGGACTGTTTTAATGCTGTTGTCAACAGGAACACACTGGTCACATTTCAGATTTTTTAATGCAACTTTCTGCAAGTAATAGACAATACCATAAGTAACTATGTTCCCATTGCAGTTACATGGTGGATGCAGCAGACTTAGAAAAAGTAGAAGCTTCAAAGAATGAGCTGCACAGTTTGATAGATAAGCCACAATTGCATGGAATTCCAGTAAGTATTTTGATTATTATTCTTACCTGAATATAGACAGTGTAGCCTAAATCCTCATGAATCGGTTCCTCTGGACTCTTGAAAATACTAGCTTAAATATGATGCAGTCTTGATACATTGAGTGCTCTTACAAAAATTATTGTGACCTTTTTTCAGAGGACTCAACTTCTTATCAGTGCTGCAGTGTGTTTGTATGTTTTCTAGTCTAAAGGTCGGAGTAGATTTGGAAAAAAATCATTTTCACATGTGGCATTATCAGACAGTAATTACTTCCAGTCAGTCCCCCTCTTGGCTCGGTTTGAACCAGTGACCCAGATATGCTTCTGGCAGTATCTTACAGCATGTGAGATTTGTCTTTCTGAAGGGTGGCAGACACTAACATCAAATAGCGTCCTCTGCTTCCAGAGATTGTGGAGGAGCTTGACTTCTTCTGTATCCTGACTTTTTATTGACTTTTTAGTTTTTTAAACTATATGGAAAAAATGTAAATATGCTTCTGTTCTCCAGTAGGAAGTATCAAAGAATAGTGTATTCTGCTGACATTCTAGTGAGAAATTAGGGAGGTTGAGACTAATGTTGTTTAATTAAATGTAATCTGCCAATTTGGAGCTAGTAGTAATCAGTCAGGTTACCATTGATCTTTGATGCTGACATCACCAAGCAAGAGTTCATACCTTTGATCATAAGAAAGAAAACAATGGTACATACAAATCAGGAAGAAGTTACTCACAGCTTGATGGCTCTTGCTTGGCCCCTTTTTTATAAGCAAATATTTGTACACTTGCCTAGTGCAAGCGGTCGAAGTCATCTGAGGATGAGTAGACAGACAGCCAACATGAAATGATTGTGAGAATAAAGTTCTCACACATCTGTTCTCGAAGGAGAATTTTTCAAGTGATTCTCCATCTTTTTTATAAGGTTTGCTATTGTTACATTTTTTAATGTGAAGTACATATTGAACAAATCCTACAGAAATCTACAGTCATGCTATTCGTGGTGAGTGACGCTGTCTGTCCTTTGTACTGTCTTCACATCCTGTTTTATTTACTTTGCACTTTTCCTTCCTGAAATTATAGGTGTCTCATATCTTCAGAAGTATATAATTAAGTTCCTTTCCTTTTATATGTTACAATATCACATTCCAATTGCCCAGCCTGACCAGCAGAGTAATTTCCAAGGTGCAGTAATGTATTTTTTACTTATTTTTATTTCATAGGTAGTAACTAGTATTGAACTTCCTTCAATTTATTGTACTTGGCCTTTGGCATTATAGATTTTAAGGTAGCTTTATTAATCTGAGACTGCAAGTAATGAGTTTTAACGTGTTCCAGATTGATGGGAAATGATGGGACAATCTCGACTAAGAATTTTAACGCATCTGGAAAACAATAATGCAATCATAATCAGAAAAACCTTCCATTGCTTACTTTACCTTAGAATGTACTCAACCCATTCATCTGAGCTTAATTTATACTTGAAACCTTAAGTATTGCACAGGAATTCTTAAATTCCAGCATCTATTCAGTAAATGTTCTGTGTTTCTCAGACTTAATTCCTAATGGCTGCCCTTCTGATTTCCACCATGGATGCTCAAAGGGGACGGAGAGGAATCAGTTATTTGGCTGGTGCTTGGGTGATACGTGGTTTGGATGCCTGGCTATTTAGTATGTCATTAAGAAGCAGGGGAGCGAAACTGTAGAGAGAATCATTTCTGGGTCTTGAGGACCCAGCTTCTACTTCTGGTGCCCTACTTTTGATTAACATTAGTCTGGTCCTGTGAATTGAATGTCTGTTGGTGGCTTGAGTGCACGTGGTGCATGCTCTTGTCCAGGTTTAGTTGCATGCAAAAGGAATCCACTTAGTGGAATCTGACACCATCCTGTAATGCCATCCAGAATGGAGAGATTCACTTCCAGAGGAGACTTCTGATACTGATATACCCAGAAATAATTGGATCCAGTTTTCAGAGAATGTGTATCCAGCATCTGACCCTAGCTAGGGGCAGGATTTCCATGATGCTCCCACAGTCATTGGTCATTTTGAATATGTCTGCTATTGAGTTCTAAATACTTGGCTGCAAGATCCAAAATAATGCCAACAAATGGCTAAAGACAAAAATAAACTTTTATTGCTCCTGGATTTAACATGAATATGAATGATTTCTTTCAGGTGTTAGTCCTTGGAAATAAAAGAGACCTCCCAGGTGCACTGGATGAAAAGCAGTTAATTGAGAAATTGTAAGTAGCTGGCCTGTATAAAAAGCTGAAACACTGTGCAATTCAATATGTAAGAGAAAATTGTTGGTAGTCTATGGCAATAACCAGCTATAACAGATTCCATTTTATATTCTCAGATACTCCAAGCTCTGCTGGCAGTTGAAATAGCAATCTAGGCTGATAACTGACTACAGTAGATTTGAACCTCTCTTGATTATTATTTCGGTTGTATACAGTTGTTTCAGATAATCCTGTTTTCCCATCACTGAAGATCCAACTGCTATAGATAGTAATAGGCTCACTTACACTTTTCAGAGTACGTTGTAGTGGCAGTTTAATGCTTGAATGGCATTAGAACCATTTCAAACTACTGTCTGTAAATGTAAGCAATTCAGATATTTTTGGCATGTAGCCAAGCATATACATACGGATTACTGAAACTAACTTAAATTGATGCATTGTAAGGATAATGGTAAAGGAAATAAACAATTTTGTAAAAATGGCCAGTATAGCAATAATTTTGCAGAATAGGTTTCTGTGTCTCATATCACATAATTTCAATCAGTAGGAAGTACAAGTGAAGTGCAGTGCAAGTGCAGTGTGGCTTCAGTATAGAAGGGTGGTCCAAAGGCTAAGCAACTAAACTGGGATGTAAGAAACGCAGAATCACAGAATGGCTGAGGTTGCAAGGGACCTCTGGAGGTCATCTTGTCCACCCACCTGCTCAAGCAGAGCCACCTAGAGCTGATTGCCGTGGACCATGTCCGATGGCTTTTGAATATCTCAAGGATGGAAACTCTGCAACCTCTCTGGGCAACCTGTGCTAGCACTCATTCCCCCTCAGAGGTAAAAAGTGTTTCTTTGTGTTCAGAGAGGGCCTCCTGTGTTTCAGTTTGTGCCTGTTGCCTCTTGCCCTGTCACTGGGCTCCATCCTCTTTACAGCCTCCCTTCAGACACTTGCATACGTTAATAAGATCCCCCCTGAGCCTTTTCTCTTCTAGGCTAAGCAGTCCCAGCTCTCTCAGCCTTTCCTAATATGTGAGATGCTCCAGTCCCTTAATTGTTTTAGTGGCCCTTCACTGGACTTTCTTGAGTAGCTCCACATCCCTCTTGTACTGGGGAGCCTGGAACTGGACACAGCACTCCAGGTATGGCCTCACCAGAGCTGAATAGAGGGAAAGACTCACCTCCCTCGACCAGCTGGCAATACACCTCCTAATGCAGCCCAGGATACCATTAGCCTTTTTTGCCACATTGCTAGATCATGTTCAACTTGGTGTCCACAATGACCCCAAGTCATTTTCTGCAAAGCTGCTTTTCCAGATAGTCAGCCCCCAGCATGTACTGGTGTTCATTCCCAAGGTCAGGACTTTGCACTTCCCGGTGTTGAACTTCATGAGGTTCCAGTTAGCCCATTTCTTCAGCCTGTGGAGGTCCCTCTGGATGGCAGCACAACCCTCTGGTGTGTCAGCCACTCCTCCCAGTTTTGTGTCATCAGCAAACATGCTGAGGGTATGCTCTGCTGCATCATCCAGATCATTGGTGAAGATGTTGAACAGGACTGGACCCAGTACTGATCCCTGCGGTGCACCACTAGTTACTGGCTTCCAACTAGCCTTTGCGTCACTGATTGCCACCCTCTGGGCCTAACTGTTCAACCAGTTTTCAGTCCACATCACTGTCTGCTCATCCAGCCTATACTTCCTCAGATTGTCTATGAGGATATTACGTGAGACAGTATCAAAAACCTTAGTGAAGTCAAGGTACACAATATCCACTGCTCTCCCCTCATCTAGCAAGCTGTAGATTTCATTGTAGAAGGTTATCAAGTTGGTCAAGTATGATTTCCCCTTTGTGAATCCATGCTGACTACTCCTGATCATCTTCTTGTCTATCACATGCGTGGAAATGGTTTCCAGCATTAGTTGCTCCATCACCCTCCCAGGGATCAAGGTGAGGCTGACTGTCATATAGTTCCCTGGGTCCTCCTTCCTGCTCTTTTTGAAGATAAGAGTGACATTTGCTTTCCTCCACCCTTCAGGCACCTCTCCCAATCGCCATGATAGTTCAATGGTTATCGGTGGATGGCCTCACAATGACATCAGCCAGCTGCCTCATCACTCGTAGGTGCATCTCATCAGGGCCCCTGGAATTCTCTATGTCCAGTTTGCTTATGTATTCCCTGACCTGATCCTCTTCCATCAGGGGTACGACTTCCTTGCACCAAACTTTTCGCCTGGTCTCTGGGGCCTGGGATTCCTGAAGTCTAACCTTGCTAGTAAGATGGAGGCAAGGGTGGCATTGAGTCCTTCTGCCTTTTCCAGGTCCCCCATCTCATTGAGCAATGGGCCCACATTTTCCCTTGTCTTCCATTTGGCGCTTATGTACTTATAGAAGCCCTTCTTGTTGCCTTTGATATCCCTCACAACATCCAATTTCAGTTGTGCTTTGGCTGTCCTGTGTCTCTGAATGCTTGGATAATGTTTCTGTATTCCTCCCAGGTTACCTGTCCCCGCTTCCGCCTTCTATATGCTTCCTTTTTGTGACTGGGTTTTGCCAGGAGCTCATTGTTCATCCACTTATGCCTCCTGGCTTTTTTTCCAGACTCATTAGGGTGGGCTGCTTTTGAGCTTGGAGATGATTCTTGAATATTAACCAACTTTCTTGGGCCGTTTTTTGCTACAGGGCCTTATCCCATGGGACTCTTTCAAGCAGATCCCTGAAGAGGCCAGGTTTGTTCTCCTGAAGTCCAGGGAGGTCACTATTTAGTTCTCTTATTAGAGTCTCTTGTGTGATCTCAGGACTCCTTCCTTCTTGGTGTCTCCACTCCCCATCTGCTCCAGGAACGTAATCTGTTTCCTGCATGTCTGTGCCACTTGTGTGAGGATAAATAAATGAAAAAATAACAAAAAGTGCTCAGAAACTCTGAGGGGGATAGGGAAATTCCCAGAAAGAAACAGAAGTTAATTAAGAATCAGTTTCCTCCTAAATGTAGAGGCATCCTTTCAGTAGGAATCAGATCTGATATGTTTTAAGTATGATATAATAAAAGTCCTGAAGATTAATGGTGTGAACATTTCAGTACTGTTACTTGATTATTAGAGTTACTAGAGGTAAAAACTCTGAATTCTAAGTGAAAAGACTAAAAAGTGAATGCTAAGACATGGTAATGTTACTTGGTTGCCACTACGAAATGTTATTTTCAGCTCACGGATTTCTGTGTTTTTATTATTTTCTATTACACTGACTTAATGAGAAATTTGAATTTTTGTGAAATGACTTTATAACCTTTTATAGTTTAAGAAACACAGGTTTTTTTTGTGTGCAGTAGCATATTTTCAAAATTTAATATCTGAGGGTAGAATTGAACCCACTAAGTAAAAAGCAGAAAACATGTAATTTAATGGAAATTTCTGTTGTCAGTTTTTGTGCAGTTATAGCACTACTTACTTTTTTTTTCTTATAGAAACCTTTCAGCTATTCAAGACAGAGAAATCTGTTGCTATTCTATTTCCTGTAAAGAGAAGGATAACATCGGTAAGCTTCTTTTTCTTACAGCTTCATCAATGTATACTTTATACTTTGGATCAGATGTTAAAGATCTTAATGAGATTTGAATGTCTAACTCTAATATATAACTGAAAATCTCAATTTACTTTGAAAGATTTTGTTGCAAATATTGCATGCAATTGTATTTGTTTTAATACAGAATTATGTGTAATTTAAAAGTCACTTGTAGAATTATTTAGTTCCATGAGAAGTTAAGAAACTAATTTGACAGGGCCCTTGGAAAAGCATATTTAAAACCCAAAGTAATTGAATCCCTCACAAAAACTGTGTTACTTCTGAAAAAATAGTAAATGGATAGGAAGGCCTTCCAATTGTTAGGTGATACTTAAAAAATTTTGTTAAGTGTTTCACTCCATAAACGATTTTACTTTGTAAGCAGGCCTTATGTGCATGTGGCTGTATGGCAGTGTTCCTCAAACTGAGGGACTAGTGCTTTTGTCCTACTGGAGATGCACAGAGTGTATCCTGAAGTCAGTGAGGACCTATAAAAGCTCCATGAAATTGTCTTCCATCTGCCTTTGCTTTTTGGCCCTTCCTCTCTTTCACCTCTTTCTGCCACTTTCCTGTCCCTTTTCTCTTGTCATGTTGTCCCCTTTCCTTCCCTCCACAGGGCAGGAGAAGGGGGTTAAGCACAGGCTGAGGCAGCAAGCAGTAGCAGTTTCCTGGGGGCATGCTGGCTCTGTGCCACCGTTCTTCCCTGCATGCTGCTAAGACAAGTGGTGCTGGATAGGAGGGATACATCCTGGGTGGATATTTACAGCTGCTTCTTGAGGAAGACAGACTCCTTAGAAGAGCTGGGCAGCTCTGTAGGGCTCAGCTGAATGACAGACGGTGGGAGTGGGAATGGGAGGAAAGCCAGTTTCTCTCAGCAGCAGGGGAAATTTCCATCCTAGGCAGAGAGGACTAGGTAGCAGAGATGGTGGGGAGACTATGCCATGACACCTGGACTTCAGAGAACTGTGGGAGATTTCAGCTGTGTGCAGGGATGTGTTAGGCAGTGAGGGCTTCTCTTGGAAATGGGTGTACACGATTTGGGTGTGCTGGTTTGAAGGAGACCAGACCCATGTTTGCTGCAGCTTGGGATGCAACTGTTACCTCTGAGTCAGGGAAATACACAGAATGTGCTGTTACACTGGGGAAGGTTGGACTTTGGGATATAAGGACTGAGGAAGACAACATAGTAAAGATTATCTGCATAGGTGAATGGCAGCGAAGGTGATTGAGGTTTTAGAAATGCAGTGCTTGATCCTCATCAAACTGGCAAGGCTGCAGTGGAGGATCTCAAAAGTGGTATTCTGACTAGAAACTGGTAAAAGCAGCTTAATTTCTGAAAGGATCCTGGAGAAAATAGGTTTTGATCCTGGTTCATTTATGTGGATGGCATGGAAGAGAAAAGCATGCAAAAAAAGCATGCTAAAATTTGCAAATGGGAAAATAATGAAAATAATGATCGCTAATGCAGAACCGTGTAGATCACTTATTTGTGGAAGTCCTGGGAGTGGTGATGAAGAAGACTCAAATCCTAACTGAAAATCAGTCAAGTATCTTCCAGTCTAACATTGTGCCTGGAAAGGCTAACCTGGTTCCTGAATATTTGCCCAAAGAAATAGCAAATGGGAGCAGACTGTGTATATCGTGTGTTTGGAACTGTGCAGGCATTACTGCAGCACTGTGTGCTGTATTTTGAGGAAGACCTTAAGAAACTGAAAAGAGGTTGGGCAAGAACCTAGGGAGATGAAAGGACTAGAAAATATAATTTATAATGAAAAACTATAATGAAAATATGTTTAGCTTATTAAAGTGGTGAAACTACTAGGCTGTTAAGGAGAAGACTGGGAGCTGTCTTCTTCCTCTGCATTTTTGATTGATGTCAGTGCAATTGAATGAGATGATAGTAATTTTTCAGTGCAAACCGCAGCCTAGCTAACTGGTCTCATCAGGAGGTGTAGGTGTAAGGCTGCCAGTTTCTGTGTCCTGAGACTGTGGAAGATTAGTATATAGTTAATAGCTTTGTTTTAGATACTGTGGGGTGCTTTTGCCTGCAGTTGTCTGCCAGGATATTCATGGAGTACTGTCTTGAACTTAGGACAGATGCGGCAAAAAAATTTAAATTTGAGGGCTAGAGCTGTTGCTGCCCCCGACAACCTTCCTACCTCCCTGACAGATGTTACTGCCTTGAGGCAAAACCATGTAATCTGCTTATGAATCAGTACATGAACTGCTGCAGTTTTCAGCCCAATGCAGTTGGGTTAGATTGTATCAGGAGGGGTACCAATTTCAGCTATCGAATTGCAGTCCAGTGTTGCATGTCTTTGAGAGACCTTGGACTCCTACAACCTGCCTAAATGGCTTCTTAATGCTTTGTCAGATGTTTGCCCTTCTCTTTCCTTCTGGTTGTGTATTTCTGCCTTTGTTCTCACACTGCATTTCATTCTAGTGTGGATTTTACAGTTCATTTTATGGTTATCTTAAATCTTTGCTTTTCCAACAGTTCTTCATCTGTGGTTTAAGAGAACTTGAAGTCAGTCATCATATTTCAAGAATACAAAATGCACATGATTTAAAACCAAGCCAAAAACAACAGAAAAAAACTCTACCTGGAGTTTTAAGTACTGAATTTTTAATTAGGTGTAAATGAGAGCCTGTGGTTTCTGGGTTTTGTTTGTTTGGAGTTTTTTTATTTGTATTAACCTGCTGATGTTCTGTTACCCTTTTACACGCTGCAAACAGGCTGTTGAGTTTTTCATTTTGTTTTATCTATCCTGGCAGACATAACATTACAATGGCTTATTCAGCACTCCAAATCAAGACACTGTTGAAGAAAACTTTTGCTGAAGATAAGTCTTTCCCAATCACTTCGACTCCTATCAACTATACACAACTGAAAAGATAAAGAGTGCAACTGCGTACTACCAGGACTCACTTTGGTCGTGTTTGCTAACAGAAGTAAAACTGAATTATAGCTTGTCTTTCTATTTTGGTTCTTTTTTTAAAAATCCAGATATTTGTCTGCCTAGGTGAAATTCCTGAACACCTTAATACAAGACTGAAAGAAATGAATACTTTTTTGGGCTGAAATTTTGAGTTTATGCATGTGAATTGTCAAATACTTAGTAATTTTTTTCTAATTTGAAACTGAATAAACTGCACAGTGGAAACAGCTATGACTGTTTTTTTTGAACATATCATATAATTATGCATACAGAGTGTTTTCCCTACAAGCACCTGTAGTTAAGTATCAATAATCAATTAAAACCATAATTAAAAGCAGCTTACTTGAACAAAATGCTCTTAATCAGAACACTTTCGAATACTCTGATTGGTGAGAAGTTATTTCCAAAGTCGTTTATCTGAAGTTACCTATTTTTTCCAGTCATTAATGTAAATGATTCATATGAATATTATTTGGGAATTAAAAAATAAAACAAATTCTGGACAATCCTGTCCTTCTCTATTGAGAGAGGAAAGAGTCTGGAATTGCAGGGGTTGTTTTTCTGTCTTAAACAGACAACAAAATACAGAGGGAGAGCAGGTGAGATCATGTGCATCTTTTCTAACATTATCTCCAAAATTAATTGATTTCCTAAACATTTTTATTGCAAATGAATTTTTACAGTGCTTCTGGACTACTCTTTCCATTCCTGAACCTTGCAGAATTTTCAAGTATACAGCCTAATATAGCTGGGCTGTGAAGTAGGATTAGTTCTTTTGAAACAGATTAAAGGAGCAATTAACTTTTTAAATTTTGATGCTTTGCTAACATCTTACAGATACCTGCTTCCGAGTGCTTCACTTAGAAGCAGTCTGATGGGAATTCTGTGAGTTTGGAAATTCTATTAAATGTGGAAAGTTCCTGTCAAGAAATAATAGATAGACTTAAAACTTATGAAAGATAGATGCTCAGTGGCCAAGTGTTTCAAGGACACTTGCAGATCTAGGAGGGAGAAGTTCTGGGATGCTGGCCTAAAGATGTGGTAAATCAGCTGATTGCTATAGTATTAAAAAGGTTATAAGTTGTTTATGCAGTTCTTGCACTTAAGTACATGAACTATAAAAATAGCAACATTTTTTGTCATGTCTGTTTGAGGATGCTTTTAGGCTAGTGGCTCTGATGCACTGCTTAAAACATACTCTACAGACTTGTCACACTTGAGAAAGATTTTTACCAAGAATGCTACTACAAGCACTATAGTCAGGTTATAGCGCTTGTTCATAAATGTTTGCAGTATTGCCTGCAGAAGTTTGGCCAGAGAGGCTAATTTTTCTATGGTTACATGAAAATAATTTGACTATGTCTTAAGTGCTGAGTAAATAAGTTAATAGTGGATGTTCTTGAAATGGGATGTTGGAAATGACCTTCCAGAATCTGACATCTGATCCATCTAGTGACATTTTGCATGCTGAAAAAATAGCATTAGATGACTAAGGTGATGAATTCTGAACACTGTTATTGCTCATGGACTTTTGAAGTAGTAAAGCTGTTGCAGAATGTACTGGAATTGCAATCATTATGCATACAACACAAGAAAAGAGCCACTTCTGTACCAGTGGTCTCAATGTCCTTCCTGTAGTTGTGCTTTTTGACAGTAGTGCCTCATCCTTCCAACCATCATGGCATGCAAGGTCATGCTTCTGTCATAGGAGCTCCATATCAGATTTTACTGTGTCACTCCTTAATCTGGACCTCTCTTGCCCCTTTGCTGTGGGAGGTTTGTGGGAGTGGATACAACCTCTTTGCAGGTTGATTAGAACCAGCCGGTTTTTCCAAGACCGCACTGGTGAGAAAAGTGGTGCTGGTTCCTCTCCTTCCCTTGCTTTGCTCAATTCCTTGGGAGATGACCAAAGAAGTTAACTTCCTATATGTGGTATACACATCACCAAGTACCAATGCAAGCTAAAGACAACCTGTGGAGGGAGGAGGTTAGGTTCTAGGTTGGCTGAATGAATCTCTGGGAATAAGAGATGAGAATGAGCAATTTTGCTATTAAAATTATCCCATTATACAGCATATGCTGATTTTTTTTTCTCGTTTCTCCTACTGTGTGACCTTTATCCGAACCTAAGGCAAATCAGCACATGTACTGGCCTCACTGTTCCCATTTAAAATGGCCTGCCTGTTTTTCAACAACTTGCCTTCAAGTTATTTTTCAAAACGGGCTTAGCTCAAGATGAGGGTTTACTGTCACACTCAATAGCTTTGTGGGAAAGATGAATTGTAGCTGACTGACAACTCTTGACATTCTATGTCTGAGGCTGCATATGGCCATAAAGTGTTGCAGAGGTCTAGATCACTGGAGACAGTACTGCAGCAATGTTACTTGGAAAGGTCACAAACTCTCTGCAAAGGAGCCTCTGTGCAGGGAGTGTCCCCTTGCTCAGACAGCAATATATAATGCAATGCCTTGCCTGGATCCATATTAGATGTGTTTCAGAAACAGGGAGGGCATGGAGATACATGGAGTGACCACAGTGTGATTCTTTTCTGCTTCTCAGCATTCCTGAGAAGTGACTGCAAGACAGAGCAGCAAAGGCTGCTGTTGTGCTCTGGCTATGCTTGGAGGTGGCAAGTGCCATGGTGTGCTTAGTGGTCCTGATCCCTAGGCATGTGTGATGGTGGCAGTCTGGCCAACATGCACAACATCCTCCAGGCTATGGGAAGAGAGCAGTGTTGGGGGATGTGGACAGTTGAGAAACTAGGGCTAACCTTAAGTTTAGGCACAGCTTGTAGCCCCAGGCCCCACAGCATCAAGAGCCCTAAAATAGCATGAGTGCAACAGTCATACAGACATGTTTCCCTTCCCTTTTTTCCCCTCTCCCAAGCATAGGAACAGCTTAACTGTCACCCAGGGCTACACAGAACTACCAGGTGCCAACCATCTGTTTTATTTGCAGTGCATTTTATTTATTAATTTTTTTCCTAGTAGCGATGTAATTTCCCCCCATATTTCTTTTCCATTTGCATTGTGTGTTGTAGAAAGCAATCACGAACATAAAATTTCAGTTAAATGATATAAAAAAACCCAAATCAAAGTCGAGTTTTTTATCAAATGCACTATAAAACTTCTAAGATTTATTGCAGAGAGCAGTGACACATACGTAATTTGTTCCTGAATAAGCTATTTTATAAAACAATGGTACTTCAGTTACCTGAGCGGCATACTAAATTGAATGTCTGTTCTGTGCTTCAGGACAGGGTGTACATACTGGCTGTCATAAGACTTTCGAGTAGGCCGATGGAACATATACAAGAATTGTCTATAGTGACCCCAAAGCTTTTGAAACAGAACAGACTGCACCCTTGGCTGGCATCTCCAGCAAAGCTCTTCTGCCTCTTGCAATGAGGCAGTCTGGTCTGTAGCACACACACTGTGATCCTGCAAGGGACCACATAATAATCTCTGCCTAGCTCGGGCCATAATGTCATGGCTTAAAAGCATGTAACGGAAGTGGGATATGGGTGAAGGGCTGGCTTCTGGCTATTAGTTTTCTGCGCCATGGTTTCCAGGCCAGTCCATACCTTGGAGTCAGTATGTGGCAGTCTACACAGTACGTCTACGCAGCACTTCTTCCTATGGATTTGTCTTACTCAGATGCCTTCAAAGAGCAGGACAGATTTATACTTTTCCCTTCAAAGGTCCTGGGGTACACTGAAAGGAGTCATGGTATCTCTTCATTATATTTTTGTGCTTGGGACCTAAGACACTGTCGTGGTTTCGGTTTCAGCCCAGCTGGTAACAAAGCACCACACAGCCGCTCGCTCACTCCCCACCCCCTCCCCTGGCCATGGTGGGATGAGGAGAAAATACAAAGGCAGGCTCGTGGGTCGAGACAAGGACTGGGAGGGATCACTCCCCACTTATGGTCACGGGCAAAAGACAGGCTCAACTTGGGGAAGAAACAAAATCAATTCCATTGACTACAAATCAAATCAAAACCAAGGGTATTAGGAAGGAAAACCAAACATCAGAACAACCTCCCCCCACCCCTCCCGCCTTCCCTCCTCAACTCCATTCCCGGTTCTTTCTACCTCCTCCCCCTGGCGGCACAGGGGAACAGGGGATGGGGGGTTGCGGTCAGCTCGCCACACTTTATCTCTACCACTCCTTTCCTCAGGGGGAGGACTCCTCACTCGTCCCCTGCTCCACCGTGGGGTCCCTCCCACGGGAGA
>VYZV01018329.1:69539-90008 GCA_013401275.1 Pandion haliaetus | reverse complement strand
GTGTGGCGAGCTGACTCAACCCCCATCCCCGATTCCCCTGCGCCGCCGGGGGTAGGAGGTAGAAAGCAACGGTAGTGAACTGAACCGGGAAGGCGGGAGGGGTGGGGGGAGGTTGTTCTGATGTTTGGTTTCCCTTCCTAATACCCTTGTGTTTTGTTTCTGTTTTGATTTGTAGTAAATTAAATTGATTTTGTTTCTTCCCCAAGTTGAGCCTGTCTTTTGCCCGTGAGCATAAGTGGGGAGTGATCCCTCCCAGTCCTTGTCTCGACCCACAAGCCTGCCTTTGTATTTTCTCCTCATCCCAACGTGGCCAGGCGAGGGGGTGGAGGGGTGAGCGAGCGGCTTCGTGGTGCTTTGTTACCGACTGAGCTGACCTGAAACCACGACAGTGCCGTACAAAACTGTATCATCTTTGAGAAAGGTGAATTACTGGCACTGTAAAGCAAGTCTGCCACAAAATGAAATGGAAGAAAATATGTTTTTATTATGAACTACTCAGGAAGGCTGTTGTCTATTTCCAGGACCTGACAGTTTGATTTTGTTAGTTTAACTTGTGAGGAAGCCAGATATTCCAGGCAGTGAGCCTTTTAACCTTTTTATTACCTCAGGTCCCACTCCTTTGACTCTACACAGTCTTCCTTGCACTGTGAGATTTTCTCAGTGTTTATGGCCCAACCTGTATTGAACTTCTGAAACCTTATAAATTATGAGTTTCAACCTTGGGATTTAGCAGCTGCATCTTTTGTAAAAGTGCTACATGAAAAAGAAATGGATAAAACAGAAAATCTCTGTGTTTGGGGATACTTTTTAGTTAATAGAGTGATTCTTAAATATGTGCCTAACATCTAGAAGTGCTTTGTGTTTTGCCCACAACCATCAGCAAGTGCTCATGACCTATTCTAGATCTCATCTATATAGCTGCTAATATACTAGGTCTATTTTGGGGGTAATCTAGGAAGTAGAGGTATCTTATCTGCAAGAAGTTAAGGTTAGCATATCTATTCTGGCTTGGAGGTAGACAAGGCATAAGTATTTTTGTGCATTGGAAGAATGAAATCACCTAACATGTTCTTAACCTTGTTTAACTTCTAAAATTCTCTTCATTCTCATTTTTCTTATAACTAGAAAGTCCTAAAGCCATTTTTCATGCATTTGACAAAACACTATTACATGCTTCATTTGCATCAATTACACAAAAATCAGAGCTGAATGGCCTGTAAGTGCAGGTAGAATTGTACCTTTAATGCTTCAAGAAAGCAATATTTAACAAAGACTGCTCAGAAAGATCTATAGTGTCAGAACCAACCATTCTTCCTGAAAACATTTTGTTTTGGAAATGTAGGAATGGACAAAGAGAATGGAATACATTTATGACTTACATTTTAAAGATACTGCTAAAGAGATTAGCAATTAATCCTACTCGCATTTGCAATTTCATTGCTTAAAACTTCAGTTTGAGTTATTTGTTTGAAGTCAAATTATAGCAAGGTCATTAAAGCTCTCTTTGCCTTTATGTCTATATAATCACGATGAAATATTTTGCAAGTGGCTTTATAGGTCTCTGAAAAAGGAAAATTAAAGGAATTAGGGAACAAGGAAGGCTTTATTGAGGGGAGGGATTATAATTCAAAAGGACTTTGTTTTTCTAAGAATTTTCTTACTAGTGTTTATTGGTTTTTATTGAGAATAAAGTCAAAGCTGTTACACTGCCTTACATGTACCAAAACAAAGTTCAAAGTTGTAGTTCAGTCTGTGTTGAACTAAACATAAGAGGGAAACACTAACAAAATAATGTTGCAGTATTTGAACTGCTGGAAAACTGATTCCTAATTAAATCTAGCATAACTGTCAACATAACCGTGCAGTACACTTGGGAAATGAGACCCAGAAGTCACACGTAAGAAGTCTGAGTATCAGGCTTTCTCAATTTATTGACGCTGTAAACTAATAAATCAATGTCTTTAAAACAAGAGATGAAAGATGAGGGAACAGCAAGAGATATTTTCATACTGTACAGAACAAAATGCATTGATGTAGTGGATAGTTTTAATTACATTTAATTGCTGTACTTTAAGCCTTTAACAGAGGATTTTTAACGGACACAGTAAAATCTTTGCCATTAATTTTTAATGCAATTCAATGTCTGATGCCGAGCGGTTAAAAATCTGTGAAACGCCACTGAAGTCAGTGGAGTCATAGATACACTTTCTGAGGCTCAAGTCCCTTGTTTTGCATTAAGTGCAGCCAATCTGGTCTATTAGACAGTGTAAACAGCAAAACATGCCGTGTAAAACCTGAAGTGTGGGAATGGCACCTTTTGGGAAGGAGAACTGGAGGTCATCATTGCTGGCTGAGTTTTGCTGGTCCAGGGGCTAATGAAAACTGACAGACTACTCCTTGGGGAAAAAAAGTATCTCCTCACAAAAATAACAACCATGCAAATTAATATGATATGCAAAAGGGGTGAAGATTTATGTGACTGTTTGTGACTGTTTTCCTCATTCCTTTCATCTGGCTTCCCTTTTTTGTGCTGTTCCCTAATGATGCTCATTTGTCTGCTTCACTTACCACTGCCTGCCCTTCCTCCAGTGCCACTCCTGTATGCTGGGCTCACATGGGGCTGCACCTTCCTGGCCTCTCATTCTTGATCCCTGCTGATTTTTTTTTTTTTTTTTGATGGTGGTCAAACTGTTGCAGCTGAGGAAGCTCTAGTGCCCATCTCATCACACTACCTCTCTGCCAGAGCTGATCTCCTTGCAGCGTGGGTGGTAGGATGGGTGGTGGCCCTGTGCTACAGCCGCTGCAGGTCATAGCCTTGGTATCACATTCAAAAGAAATGGGTGGCAATTTAAGTTAATATACAAGGCTGTGAGGTGACTGAGCCGTGGGTGAACTGTTCTACTGCCTCCTTGGCTAGCCTCTGCCTGCCAGGCTTAAACCTGACAGAAGCGGTGAGGCAGAGCTGGGCTGTTGAGGCTTCAGCCCTAGTCTTTGGAGATCAGTGGGAAGATTCCTACCACTTTTAATGAAAACAGGATATTGGCTTTTGATTATCCACAAGACTCAATTCTGCTGTGATAATTACAAAGAATAAAGAGATCCATTTGAGCAAAACGTGAGTCAAGCCCTCATTTCTGCCCCCCACATTGTATGCAAATCTCTGCTGAGGAACGATTGGATCACCTTTCTCTACTTCCATCTTCCCTCTTACAGTCCATCCCTGTCATCTCCTCTCTACTGCATCTGAAACAAGGTTCAAGCTTCTTAGAATAGAGTCCCTGGCTTTCCATTTAGAGTGCAAGTTGTTAGCCTTTTTGAATGCTGTGAGATGATAAGTATGTCACAGAAGATGTGTTTTCTGCATTTAACTGGAGAGTAATTAATCCCAGAGCTTTTTCCTTCCTTCTGAGAATGGTACTATCAGCTACTTCCTGAGAATGAGAGGCAATTGGCAACAGCCAGCCTACTTGATGAAGTGAGATGGATGGTGGATTTCTCTGAATATAATGATACTGAGCTGGCTCTGTTTGAGAAAAGAACAAAGCAGAAGGGAGGGAAAAGGAGGAAAACCAGGCCATTGTCCCTTTGTCCCTCAAAGACAGGGTTCAGGGACAGCTCAGCTCAAATGTTGTTCCAAAGTGGTTGGTTACTTTCCTATCTGCTCTCTATCTAAAGCAGAAGAACAAATGTAAAAGATATATGGGCAGGTACACACACACACAGGTACACATAATTATATATATATATAGTATGATAGTTGATGCACTTTTAATTTTAATATAGGATACAGTGTATTAATGAGCTTCAGCCTGAAGTCTGAGCTCTTCACAGCACAGTGTGAAGAGCTGTTGTGGTGAAAAACATCAGTATTAGGTAACTTGCTAAATTCCTTGCTCAAGTATAGGAAAACTTACAAATAAGTGTTCATTTATTTTCATTTCGGCACATTTGTGGCTTTGTACTTTGCAAATAGTATTTTCTTCTTTGTGTTTAGCAAATAAGCAGTTTTACTTGCTTTCACCTTAGCCTGCCATGAGATAAAGTTATTTTTAGGCTCGCTTTCAAATGTCAAGCCATCCGTTCCCTGCACATGTTACCACCTTTTGAAGTAGGAGACTGGGACACCTAGCAACCCCTTGACTCCTCAGAGCATTGCTCCAGGTTCGGGAGTGTTTAAGAGTGATGGACATGTTTTCATATTAGCTGCACAGGCTGGTTTGAAAATTACTGGTGTGGGAGTCTGAGAGGTAGATGTGTCTTCCTGTGACCGGCAGAGTGCAAGGAAGCTGGCTGACCTATAGCAGGGGGTGAGGTACGCATGTGAAATGCAAGAATTTTCAAGGTGTTATGGCAATCACACTATCAGATGTTTGAGAAGGCTTGTGAAATCTGCAATTGAATAAACTTCAAGAATTTGTCCACGTTCACAAAAGATTTGGGAATGTGAAAAATCTTTTAAGCAACTGTTGCCATGGTCTACAGTAAAGACCTCCAAACTCTTCCATAGACTTGTGTCCACTCTCTTTGCAAAGACTTCTGTTAAATACTGAGTGGGTGCAAAAAATGTCAACCTACCGGTCCACAGAAAAAAAGATCTTATTCATTAATCTCACCAAATCCACAGTTTTTTGTCCTAGAAATGGAAACATTAACAAGCTACACGTGTGGAATAACATTTACCTGGGTCCTTGGCAGGTCTACCTCAAGGCAAAAGACTTCAGAATCTGCAGATTACAAAACCAAAACATGTGCATAAATTACACATGCTTTTTATGATCAAATAATCGTTTGGTTTTGGAAGCTTCAGCAACTCAGCATAAGCTATTATTTATGCCTTTGTGGTTGTTATCTGAGAGTCCCATGAGTATTATCCACTTGATTCAGTCTCTTTTTCAACAAGTGATGATCCTTTTAACATACATACAGTTGATATAGCCAAGAAGAACTCTTTTCTGTCTGTTGGAGAAACTTCTTTTCATTGGCACCTGGAGACATTTGTGTCCTGCTGTGTTTATTAAACTGCTGGCCTAGATACTGCTGAAATAGATAGCTTTGGTGTAACAAGGGGGATATGTACTGAAGATATTTTTTACCACTCATTTGCTCTAGCTGGGGTTACATGTAGAGACAGCAGATCAAAGAAAACTCAGTAGATACTATTTTGCAGTGACAGAGAAGTGAAATTTGCTTTGTAAGTCAATGGACTGCTAGTTTTATTGCTTGTTTTTCTTTTCTACTTTCTGTTAGAAGCTGAATATTTGAAAAATGTAATGAAAACTTAATCTGAAGAAATTCTCCTGATAAATGCACTATACTAAAACCAGTAAGCAATGCAGTGTGTGCCCTGTTCTCCTTTCAGGAGAAGAAAAATAAACTAAGGTGTTTAGAGAGAGAGAGAGAGAGGTGCCAAAACAAACTTCATCCTGCTCTTGATAATGCAGTCAGCATTGAGGATGGATACTACAGCTATATATTTGAAAGCTAGGAGGGCTGAGTGGCAGAAAGATAAATTGGTTATCCAGAATCATTCACTTGTTCTGTTTGCCACCAGCTGATGTACCTTCATCATTCTCCCCTGAGACTAATAGTGAGATTTACCATTGTCTTTGTGTTTGTGAAAGACCCTGAGCTGAATTTCAGGTATTGCAACAAGATAAATCTATTTAAAACAACATAAATCTCTGGTAAGGCTCGGGGCTACTTTTTTTTCTGTAGGCTTTCCTGGACTCTGCTTGGCAGTTTGTTAGAGTGTACGCTATGTCCATTATTGGACAGACCAGTAAGTTTGCTGAAATGCTGCCTATTCAGTGAAAAGAACAGGAACCAGCACTCCATAGTCCTGTGTTTAAAATTTGGGAGAAACAGAGAAAAAAGTTGAACTCTCTGTACTGTATGGAAAGTCTATTCCTCTCTTAACTGAATTGAATAAAAGCAGTGAAAACGGGGACTTTATTAGTTCTTCACAATTCCTTGAAAATATTATTTTTTTATAGCTAATATTAGAATGGTGGCTTTTAGCAAATACTTTATAAAATGCAAGTTGTCCCTTCTTGCAACACTAACTAGGATCATGCAATACTCACAGAAAGGGAAAGAGAACAGCTTTCAACAGAGCTGACTTTGTTTTCGATGTGACAGTGACACACAGGTTTGGGGTGAGATGTAATTGATTGTGAGAGAGACTTTATAGAGCAGGTACCAGGCAGATCCTGCTGGTGCTTCAGGCATAATGGGATGAAAGAGCCCACAGGTTTGGGATGGATCAATACTGTCTCTGCTCATGCCATTTCAGGCAAAGCAGTTAATCATTCATGTAGAATACCTCTAGCACATTTTGGATAACACAAATAAAAAGTGTTGGGTGTCTTCTTTATTGCCATTTTGTAGACTATAATCACTGATGTATTCAAGATAACAACCTTCCCTCTGCCTGTTCTATGACAATAAAATTGACGTCCTTTAGTTGGAAACAAGTTGGACAAAGATTTCATTGCTTTTTTTAAATTTCAGCTTCCTACGCCAGCATCTCATCTATTTTGTTTTGTTTAGTTTTTCTGACTACCCACAGAGAGCTGTAAATTCTCTGAATAGCTGTCAGGACTGCAGTCAGGATTTTGGAGGCCACGGGGGCACATTACTTCTGGAGGGGTCTCCATCATCCCAGACAGGTACCCTGTATGTACACAGGATTGTTATATGACATGCACTGTAAAATCCACTCAGAGTCTTGGAGCATATGGTACAGCAGAACTGTCTGCCTGCACAGATGGAACGAATGGGGTGATTTATCTGTCATATGCAGTAGCCGCTTCTGAGACACGCTATGATCAGTACAGCCATGGAATTACATGTAAGGTGCTAGCTGGGATGAACAGCTGTTCCGGTACTGATTAATGTGTCCTTGTGACCATTCCGAGCAGGCACTCAGCCTTATACCGAAAGATAACATTAGCACTCTGTGATATCTAGCATAATAGGGACCCTGAGCCAGGTTCACAGGTGTTAACATGATAGAGGGAAATACTAACTTCAGATGGTCTTCAAAGTTGCCTGGTCATGGGAGCATGGTCTCAGTGTCTCTTTCTACAAGTCTTTTCCTGGGGATCATTGTTTTATTAAGAGACTGAAGAAGGGAGGGAACTCAACTGTCTTAGGAGTATTTTCTTCTGTTGCTTTAGTCAACCATTTTCCAACTGCCTCTACTTGGCGATCTCCCCTACAGGCCAAGAGCTTTTGCATCTCTTTATATGTTTATCATAATAAAAGTAAAAAATATATTAATAGGAATAATAATGTCAACCGCATCATTATCATGTTTCAGGAGACCAGTACATACTTCAAATTTATGTGTTTCCAATGTGTTGTTTCAAGAAACCAGTGAAAGATAGTAAACCTCAAAGGGGTAAGCAAGAACAATAGGAAAATAGGTGAATAATTGTTGCAGATTTTGGTTCTAATACTTTTTCCAGTTACTTAAAATCTTCTCAGTTGCACAGATTCTCAAGAAGATGCAGTGAAACCCAGCATTATGCTGTGATCAAATAACCCTTGCCAATATTCTTTGTAATCCACAGCCTGAAAGCTTAGATTCTTCCAAAGTTTTCTTATTTAATTAAAATCATTTTTATTCATATAATTATTTTTATAATTATTCATATAATTGCTTTTATTCATATCCATTATATATTCATATAGTGGATATTCATATCGACTTTATAACTATTCAGTAATTTCCTTAAGTTCAGCAATGCTTTGTAAGGTTAAGTTCCGCAAGTTAATGGTGTGTTGTGGGATGGCCCTTAAAAACCTGAACATCTCTGTCCTGTCATGGGAAGCATTATCTCAAAAGCTAATGCGTGGTTCAAAGACCTGGACTGTTGAGCAGGGGAGCAGATTTATCTCTGATGGGAAAAATTAACAAATTTAGTTTTGCTGTAAAGATCTGGGCATTATAGACAGCCAGGTGATATCCTGACTCTGCTTAAATCACTGGCAAAATGCTGACTTCAATAAGTCCAGGATTTCATCCACAACATCTTTAATAATCTGTGTCAAAATGAGATCAATTCTTTGTTGTGGGTGGGAAGATGTGAAATTGTTCTAAAATGGAAAATGGACAAGTTGCCAATAACTAAGAGACATCAGAGAATTTGAGAAGCTTCCATCTGGGAAACATCTTCAGTTAGTCTTTCATACATATTAAAAATATGTTTCCTGTTTTCTACAGCTAATTAACTGGGAAAAAAGTATTCTCCTGGTGGGTATACTCAGTGATCAGCCTATGAGATAAAATCAGCTAGTCTATCAGTGCCAGAAATACTGCTGAAATTTTGACTTGTATTGAAGTATTATCATGCCCCCCCTTTTCATTAATCTGTACGTCAGGCTGTGTGCGTTGAAGTGAAACCTAAACTGCTATTTAGAATTAATTCATATAATCTAATATTACAGCAAGATATTTTACAGAATAATTAAGGTTAGCAGATAAGCACTTGAGTCTTCATAGGTTTCCAATAACTTTAGCTCTAATCCAGAAAATACAGTATATACCACTGTTAATTTTGGCCCAGAGGAACTGGCAGTTCCAACAGACAGAATATGATATTTTAAAGTCATGTGAGTGAGGAATTAACCTTTCTGTCTTCTCTGAGAAGTCAGTGACACTAAGTTAATGTTGCAAGAGGGGACAAATCTCATTTCAAAAAGGTATGCACCAAAGTTCACAGTTTTGCCATTAATTATGTAAACTAATATCATTAAAGAACTACAAGGATAAATGAAATTCCCCAGTCTTATATTAATCAGGTAGTTATTAAGTTATCAATATATTTTTATATCAACAAAGAAATCAGGCAGGCTTTCTGGTAAGTTTTTGCCATTCTAAATATATATATATATATTAACCCCAGTATATATATGTATTAACCCCAGTCAGTTAAAATATACTGACTTCGCTGTGAAAAGCAACCAGATTAAACTCATGTTCAAGACTTGCTCAGGAAGTTTTACTTTGCACCTTTACTTTTTAAGCAATGGCTGGTTATCCATCTGTGTTCCTCTGCAATAATCACAGCTGGTTTTTTTCTCTGTTTAATGGCAGTGATCATAAGAAAGTAATGGCTTTATCAAAGTGGCCTTCTTTTCAATTCCCTCTTCAGTGGAGCTTCTAAAAAGCCAAGTCAAACACTCTATTGCATGAAGAAAGTATTTCCAGAGAGGCATTATAGCTACAAGTTAAACACAGAGCATCCTGTGATAAAACTGGAGTCCTTCTGTGGCAATACAGTGTGTAAAAATGTAAACAAAACCAATATAGCCTCTGAAAGAGATGAATTGCTCTCTGCTGTGTGGTAAAGGGAAGAAAACAATGCTACAGTAGTCTGGAAAAAGGAACAAAGTGTTGGTTTCCTTTATGTGCCCATATATTGGGGTAATCCCTTCAGCAGGAGAACCACAACATTCAGAAGAGAAAAAGCAGCGTCTCCACCCACTAGTTTTGTAGTAGCTGCTAATACAGTAAAATTTAAAGTCATGCAAGAGAGGGCCTTTACCTCATCTACTGTTGCTTGCAAAACCAAGGTTTCTGTAGTACCATCAGATCTTTATGCCCTTACTAGTCTTGCTGTACCACAGCAGAGACAAAGAAAGATCTTACTTAGACACACAGACCCAATATACAACCAATGAAATAATGTTATATGTCAAGGGAAGTCATATTGTCCAATGATCAGGCAGAAGCAATTTGATGCATAAGGTAACTTCATGCATATGCTTGCAGGTCAGTCATACCTACCCATAAGAGTGTTTTTGCATCTGACAAAGAGTGCAAGACATCATATGACTTTGCCATCTTCTAATGAGAGCATAATCCTCTAGGTAAAAATCAGACTCTCTCAAGCTGTCATCGTCCCAGCCCAAGTCTTATGTTCCCCAGCTTTATGGTGGTCTGGACTGAGCAGGGAGACGAAGGAGTGTTCCCACCATGAATGCCTCACCTTCTGATGCATGGGTACCCTCCCTGGAGCAGGGAGCTTGGGCAGAAACTCTTCCACGCTGTGGGCAACCCACATTCAGGGCTCGCCTTTGCTTCGCAAGGGTCCCCAGACAGCAGGCTGCCGTGCAGGAAGACAGGCAGTGGCACTGCTGCATTTCATATGGTAAGAGAAGGGCAGAGGGCCTGTGCTTAGCGTTTGCTATTGATCGGCTCTAGCTGGCTAGCCTGCTCAGCCATGTGGCGACAAGTGACACTTTGAGTCCTTATGTACGCGGAGAAGTTGAGAGATGCAGACTCCTAATTTAGGCGCTCTGAATTGCTCTCTGAGGGTGTTTTGTTCTGTCTGTTGTGCATTTAAAGCAGTTGGACGTGTTTTCTGAGCAGCTTGCGTTACATGTAAAAGGACAGTTGCCTGATTTTAAGATGAACTTAGTTTGGACATAAACTTGGGGTGGGGTGCAGTCTAATTAAGGTTCACTGGGTCTATGTTCTCCACCTGTGAAATGGAAATGACAACACTCTACATGGAAGTTGTGTAGTTTTGTATACATGAAGAAACTGATGTGCCTCTGATTATGCTGATGTCTACAGTTGAGAGATTGAACCCGTTCACACCCCCAGCTCGTCTGGTCTGTATTTTTCTGTTCATCTTAACGCTGTATTTTTCTGTTAATCTTAACGCCCAGAGCAGTTTTGCCCAACTATGTCTTTTCTGTGCCTTTAATGAAACGTAACAGGAACATGATTGCAAATCTATGGCTACTGATGAAATGTAAAATTTGTGGAGAGGAACCACTCTATTCAGGCTGTATTTGGTGCAGTCTTTTCTGTGAGAAACGTCACGTGCCACTTAGCAATAGCTAATAGGAACCAGAAGCCTAATTGGCAGCTCACCAGATGAAAAAAGAATATAAAAGGATACCAGTTCCCCAAGGATATGCCTAGATATCTAGGAATAAGAATACACATTCTGCGGCTCAGTTTTCATAAATACTGAATTTGTATCTGAATTCAGCAGTTTCATGTGGTCAGCAGCTCTGCAATGCAGGGCCCAAGCAGTAACATATATCAGAGTTACAGCACATACTCTTGCATTTTATTTCAGCACTAAGTTGCACTGTGCCACAATGCAAGGATGGACACAACATAACCACACATAACCACACTCATGTAATAATGCTCAGGGTTCCTGGTTTTGCTTTTTTCTGCCTCTTTTTGTTTAAGAATATGCTCTGAGACAGAGACAAATCAGCTGGAGATATTTAAGACTCAAGGTAATGTTACAGGTAGTTAGCACTCCAGATGGATAATAAAAGACTAATAAAGGGCCAAGGGTCAAACTTTGTAACTGTTAAGAAATGCTCTTCATTAAAATACATCACAGTCTCTAAGATTATGTTTTACCTCTCTTCCAACATTGATGACAGAATGGGATCTCCCATCCCTTCCCTATGTATTTGGCTTTGGCTTTTATTAGTCTGTGTATGCTTTCAAAAACATACCAATCTTTTCAAGGTCTGGATGTATGGTGTATTCGAGTTTATAAAAATTAATTTTTGTTGTTGTTTTGTTTTGTTAGGAAAGACATTCAAAGAAGCTAGGCAGTTGAGTAAGTCCGCAATGATTTAGGAGAAAGTGACTATATTTAAGAAGAGGTAAAAGCACCAATGATAAGTAAACTCACTGTCTTAGGAAGAAAGGGACTGCTGAAAGGTAGTCAGACTTCAGGAAGGGCCTTGCTTTGCCTTAATGAATGGAGGAGTGCAATGCTCAGACTAGACAACTTCCCCTCAGATTTAGTATAACATGAAACTTTAGTATAATTTAGAAACTTAGTGCGTAGTAAATAGCTCTCTCCTGGAAAATATATACCTACTGCCTGTGTCACCTCATGCTAATTAAATATACCTACCAAAAGCTGCAGTTGCTTTATTACCAAAGTAATCTTCAAAACTCGTGTGTCACTGTTCATTGCTTAGTGTCTTACACAAAAATCTGCCAGATCCCTGCTGGGCCTAGGTGTGTGCTTTTCTTCCCTACTTCCATGCCCCTGCAGACATGGTAAGTGCTATTATTACAGGATAGTAAAGCTCAGAGGCCTCAGTCTGCAAGCCCTGCTGTGATAATGTGCACTGTAGGCCACAACAGGTACCAAGGTGAACACCTACAGCCTGCTAACATGTAAACTGACTTTGTCGCAGATATGTAAACTGAGGCAAAATCTCAATGGAGTATTTGTGCTTAAGAGTGAATGACCTGCAGTGGCTGGTATTACATTTTGGAGATGATTTAAAGTAGTCAGCCACAGAAGTATTATTGCATGTAAAAAAAAAAAAATATTGAAAATAGCCATGCTTTTGGCTTGCTTAAAACACCCCCATCATACATGGCAGGTGGCTGTGTGAGCACAGTGTGGCAGTCAGTGGTGGTACTGGCACACAGCCCATCCTTCTTTTGTGCCATCCTTCATTTGTTCAAATTTATTATTCAAAATGATCCTATTCTTTAACAGGTGTCCATGATGTTAAAATGCAAGTAGGCCCACAACAGATGTCCACATTATTTTTTTGTTGGCATAGATCTGCATCTGCTTTTATTTGCCATGAAGCCATTTCCAGCAAACGATGAAGGGAGGATAGGCTTCCTACCTCAGGTGAGGGTTGTTGATAAATGGTCAGTCTCTTGGAGTAGTTTTCAAACATGGGGTATCAGAAATTTGTTACTGAAATCCAGTCAGCCTGGCTCTAAGATCAGAGATTTGGTCCTTCAGTGTAACTTAGCAAAATAAGGGACTGCATAGATCGTTTTCAGTTAGCAGAGGTAGCACTCCTCTCATCTTCACAGGGGAATGGGCTCAGGCTTCCTCTATCTGCTTATAGCTGACGGAGCATCATCTCTTCCAGATGCTGTTTGCTGACAGATTGTATTTGCAATAACTTGTGTCATCTCGGTATTCTATTTATGAATCCATTTAATTAAAATCCATTCATGCAGATGTAAAAGCATTTACCATTTAAGGAGGCTATGACAAGGACATAGAGAGGGCTTCTATTCCTGTAACTTCTTTGCCCTTTACTTTGGGCTTTTCAGTCTTTATCTGAATTTTCCACGATATTCTTAGATTACCTGTTTGACTAAAGTGGCTTTCAAATATAGATGCTATAAATGGAAATGCTTACAGAGAAACCATTCAATAATCAGTCTTTCATTTCCCATCTCTCAGCTATCTGCTGTTTTTGAAATGCAGCCTCATGAGTCTGACAAGGGCTCCATGCTTAATTGCTAAGATTGAAATTGATGCACCTGCTGCAAAAACTAAACCACCACTTCTCTAAAGATTTAAAGATATTTAAATAACCACAGCATCTAACAAAAAAAACCCTCAAGGGTCTCATCCAAATTAGATGTAATCATACAGACAAAGCAGTAGTCTTAATAGTGTTAAGGTACGAAACTAAGCACTCCAAAGTGGCTAGTGTCAAGGATACCTACACACTCCCAGTTGTTCAGGAATGTCATGGTTCAGTCTTTGCTTATGGGAGCACATGCTATTTTTAGAGGACCTTTATGTACACCGCACTGGGAATGTCCTGTGATGCCTGGACCTGTTAATCTTTCTCATGTCAGGCAGAGGTATCCTCATGCTAGTAGTATTAATGGTGCAGAAGGCCAGGAGGATGGAAAGGGATGTCTGCACAATATCTGCAGACAGCTGCAGTTTATCCTTCCATGCTACCAAAGCTGTTGGAGTATCTTGCCATGCCTGCGTCCAGATAGGGCCAAACATAAACACAGGTTATTAGATTTAAGTAGAGGAGCTTTGGTAGCTTTTGTAAGTGCTTGGTTATAAACAGAGGGCATGACACAGAGGAGCTGATGCCTTGCACCAGGGTGGCTAGAGGACTTTCTTGAGTTTCAGAGATAATAGTGCTGATTTGAAAGAGGAAAGTAAGCTTCCCAACTTGAATGGGCTCCAGTCATGGGGGTACCAGGTGAGCAGAGCAGTTCAGAACGTTTTTGCTAGATAAAAAAGTCTCCAAAGTATGTTTCGTTTAAGCCAAAATATTTCATGGAAGTGTAAAAGTGCGTTTAAAAATTTCTTCAGAGGCTCTATGCTTGGCGATTTGGGCATTAGGGGACGAGATGGGAGAATTCATTTAATTTGCTAGCCTCCCTGACTGAAAGTGATCAGGGCAGTAAAAGAAAAATAGAAAAATTACTTTGAATCAATATTATAGCTATATGACTATGCCTGTCATATTCCACCTCAGTACAATTCTCTTTTTAGCAAAATATTTGGAAGATTTTCTTTTATTCTCATATTAAATAAAACCACCTTTCATATTTTGGAAGCTAAAAATTTCGTTATCATCCCCTAGAGATTTCAGCTGAGGGCTCTCTGTCTAACACCAGATGTGAGGTTAATCAGCCTCTGGCTAAGACCAGTACATATTGAAGAGTACATACTGTGAGTCTGTATACTCCAGATATGCAGATGGGCTACGTGGTACCCTGTAATGGACAGCAGATTTGTGATGTATAGGAAGGCTTCCCAAATGTGCACCAGATTTTCAGCAAATTAGGAAGAAGTCTAGAACTGCAAGACATTTTAAGGACTCGGAATTAATGGACTGGTTTACCATGCCAACTCTCTTCACTGTTTGGTGTTGGGTGGCTTTGTAGACACCTATGAAAAGAACATTTTTTTATTTATTGTATGATACAGCTTAAGACTGAGTTCTGATCTGGTAGTAAACAGAGATTTAAAAAAATAAGAAACCAACCCACCTTATATCAGTCTGACTCACTGGAAAATACCCAAATGTGCACAGTAAGTTATTATTTTGTAAAAATTAAGCATACTTGTCTCTGAATGCTTACACAGTGAGCGTGCATGGGCAGGCACAGAGGAAAAAGCTGTAATTCTTTAAACTGAAAGGAAGAGATGGCATCTGGCTCTTCTGCTGCCACAGTTGCAAAAACACAGAAAAAAAAGTCAAAGAAAGTCAAAGAAGTCCTTGGAACCAAGATGAAAAACATTTGGGATTCTGGTGGCAAAATGGATAATGGCATTAAAGAAATGTAGAACTGACCCAAATAATAGCAATTTGCTACTGCCGCTGTTGAGTAAACATAACAGATTCTTCTGCCTGTGACAGTTCTGCCATTAGCACAAGAGAATCATTCATACCACAGCATCGAAGAAAACAAACAGAGATCTGTACTTAATTTGCAGCGAAACCCTGAGACAACAGCCTCAAGAAGATGAGGACAAAGGACCTTGACAATATCCTCCACAAGCTGTACCTATAATATGAGTGAACAGAATGTGTGTGTGATCCGAAAAATCAATGAAACAGTGTGCGGATCTGCAAGAAACAAATGAAGAAACTGTCAACCAGAAGCAGAGGAGGTAGACCATGTGTGTGCTGGGTGGGCTTACAGCATGTTCAAAGCAAAGGGGGTAAAGCACTTCTAGGACTGAGTAAAAGTTGCAAGAGACAGGGTATGCTACAGAGGATGGAGATAGATAGAATAATCTGAAGAATTACCAGAGAAAATCAGATTGAAAGAGATCTAGAGAGGTCACTATATCCACCCACTAGCCCCAGGCACTATCAAGGTTTCCTCCCATCGCCTTCCAAGACAAGCAAAAAAGTCCTCATTGTAGTGGGTGCAAGTGTGCTAAGATCCACATGAAGTCCCAACTCCTTCACTGAACCAAGTACAATCATTTTGCATTACTGTGGAGGGTAGTTGGTATTTTAAAATGTCAGGCAGCTATTGCAGTCCCTCTCTTTATTAAGACCTTTCACTTTGTGAATTATCAATTCAACTCCAGCTCTGAGGTCAGACAAGATAACTACTCATCAGACAGATGTCCATTCCTGACGCAGGCAAGCCCATGTGCACAGCCCCACTGTGACTGACACAAGCCGATTCCTTCTGTCAGAGGACCTTGCAAGCAGTCAGAGGACAAACTGTTCATCTCGGATGAGCTCTCCACTGAGCCATGACACAGGCTGAAAGGGCCATGCAGGGAAAACAGCCTGTGTCACATCTTTTTCTGGTCAAATAAGACTTTAGTGCAAGCTGGCACTTTTTCCAACCACTTGAATTCATCTGTGTAGATGTAAGGTATCAGTGACACAACTGGTGTGAGTACTGATGGGGATGTCTTTTCTTGTGGACTAGCTAGTCGCTAATGAGCAGTGGATATTTTGCATCTTGTCTGGGATTAATTGCTGCATGTACAGCTACCCTGGCAGTTCTGTCAATAACAAAACCCTGTCAAAACCAGAGAATATAAGGGCTGTCTAATGGAAATGGCTACGAAGTGCTGAGGGAAGCTGGGCTTTGAGATGGAAGATGATGAAAACTCAATCATTGACTCTCCCACCTTTCAAAAAATGTCCTTTTACTTCTGGAAGTGAATAATGGTAATGATTTTTACCTGAGTAGTATTGGGTGGAGATTAATTTTATTAAAAAAAGTCTGTTTCTGATCACTTTGCTGCCAACTAGGAGTGCATAGCAAAAGGCAATAAATTAACCATTTCACTCTAAACAAAATCTAAAAGTTATAATGAAAATTCAATTGCAAGAAAAGTCCTTTGACAGTAAATACAATTTTACAGCACATGTAAATAACAGTTCAAGTGACTCAATTTAGCAGTGACAAAAGCTGTTTTCAATGCAGAGTAATTGTCCAAATTGCCCCCTTTCACAAAAAAAAAGCAGTTAAAATGAGCCAATTTATGTAGCATTGACAAGAATTGTTTTCAACTGTAGGCATTCTGTTAAAGCTGTTTAAAATTAAGTAGATGGTTGCCAAATTGATGCAATTACTTAGACATCATAAAAAGGGTTTTAAAACTATAAATGCATCTGCTAACAGTATTAAATTGAGGCAATTAGCCAACAGGAGTTTTAACCTTCATCTAGCCACCAGGAGTGTATTTGGACATGAGAAGTACTTTCATATATGTCTTACTGTACTTTATATTGGTAATTAAGGAGGGGAATTACCTAGAGATAAATCACCAATATAAGCTTCCAGAGGTGTGCCTATCTGCAGCCAACATTAAACCACGCGTTGCGGATGCTATGTTCACATTAATTGGTGCTGCATGAACTGTACTGATATTATTCACCATTATGTTTCATGTATGTACATTTTGTTATTTAGTCAATAAGTCTTATAGTGGAAAGCATCTGGAAGCAAACCAACCCCATTAACAGAGAGCAATTGTACGAAACGAGGCCTGTGAAATTCTTCTAGTTGCCTGGAGGAAAGCTTGGTGCCGTGCAGACCGGGACCCTGTGTGGCTGTAGGGCAGTCCCTTGCATGTACACTGCTAATGTGAGAGGCACTGTGTGTGTGACGGCTCTTACAATGTTCTCAGAAAGAGCTATCTGGTATTAATTAAAGTCAGACAGGATGGGGCACTGTTGCTGGTCTTACAACACTCACTTCAATCCATTCTAAGTTGTGCTGGGTGGCTTTGGGCTAGTCACATACGCCCAGAAAACACCAAGTTACATCAATGCCACTGGCACTAGTATAAGGTTCTTTAAGCCTCAATATTAGTTCAAGAGTATGAGACACAAAGCATTCAGATAACCCCTCAGAAGTGCAGGTTTCAATTGCAAAGTTTTCCATGCCCCTATGGTCCTGCTCTGGCAAGTGCTTATCCTAAATCACTGGGGCCCCTTTGTCAAGGAGAACATCAAATCCATGTCATCCTGTTCTTATCTGCAGGATGGGATCATCCCTTGAAAGAGAGTTCCAGATCTTAAATGCTCTTCTGACATACATACTTCAGTTTGGAGGGACTCTGAGTCCTTGCCCTGAGCCTGGAGTTAGGCATCAAAACTCCAGAAACAGTCGTTAGATAAACCTTTCTCTTTAGCATATCCTAATGGCTATCTTAGGCAGCTCCCTTATTCAGTACAACGGGTCTTGCCAACTCTATTTGGAGATGATTGACTTTCCCCACACTCTGCTCAGGCACTTCTGAGCAGCAAATTCCTGTCCAGGATCCAGGCAATTTGCAAAAGCCTTGTGGCTTTCAGCACTGCCACACGTAACCCCATTTCCAGATAGTTACCTCAGTTCCCATCTGTTAGTGGGAACAACAGTACTCTCTTATCATAGAGGAGTAGTGTCAGATTGGTAAAAAAGGATATCTGGTTGTCAGATGTTGTATTGAAGGAAGCCATATGAGGAACACCTGAGTAGGATGTGTAATTTGATTAGCCTGAATCCTGATCAATCTTGTTTGTCCATATTCTCTCCTAGGGGGAACAAATACCTCGCAGACTTGTCTGAGTTGCATTTTTCTGTGGGCCTTTTCTGTGCATCTTGATAAAAGTTTTGAAGATCAAAGTTCTGCCACGCTGAGTGGGCTGTTAGATTCAGGAGGACAGGGGTACCTAGCAGCACTCAGCTTTGGGACTTACGGAAAGCACTGCCTTCAGGGGCTGAGCATCCTCTACTAATACTGAATGACTTTCAGTCAGGCTTTTTTGCATCCATTGGTTTTGTGTCCTTCCATTTTTTGTGTTCATCAATTTTGTGTCCTCCAGTTTGTCAAATTATAACAAGGCAAAGAGATTCCCTTATTGGTTAGAGGGTCAGGTAAGGACTGTGGCTATGTAGAGATCACTCTCTCAAAAAGTGCAGTTCATAGTGCATAATCTTGTTGCCACCTTCTAAGTCACCTGTGAGAGTTGTACCCTGTGACACAGGAGGTAGGGCTGATAGAACAGTATCAGGATAACCAGTGACTGTTGTCAGCAGAGCTGCACCCACCAAATAAAGGGCAATTAATAAAAAAATCTGGCTATCATATATACAGTGTATGAATGCATAAAAGATATGGTGGTTCAATGGCATTTCAGACGTTGTATTTCAGAGTGCTATTTATTAACTGTAATGCAAATAAGACACCTTAGAGATGTAAAACAAGAATTGCAGAAGAACATTATAAATAACAACTCATGTTCCTTGTTAAAACTCTCTTCCAGTATCGCTAAAATTTTACACTAATATTTTCCCACAGCATCTGCTCAATAATTCTTCCTACACTGGTCAGAATCTGATAATTTGTCTAAAATGAAATTATTTAGGTCATCAGAGAGCAGCTGTCAATAGTTAACTGTCAGACTGGAATGTTTTTGTAATAAGTAGAGTTCCATGGAGCTCTGTCCTGAGTGCATTCAATATTTTCATTAAAGTCTTGGATGGAGGAATTGAGAGTTTGCTTATTAAATCTGCAGACAGCTTCAGGCTGGGAAGGGCCACAGGCACTTTGGAGGAGAGGTCTACAATTCAAAATGATCTCAACAAATTTGAAAAATTTTCTTAAAAAGTAGGAGGCTATTCAACAGGGAAAAGTAGAAAATATTAGATGTGTGTAGGAATAATCAATGGCACAAAATCGAGATAGGGAAAGTATCACAGTCCTCCAGGCAAGAAAAAAAAAAAAAAAAAATTAGCAGGCTATATAAATAGGAAGTCATGTAGAGCCCATTTAATATTTCTTTCATTCTAGTCCGCAGTAAATAACACCTCAGCTGAAGTATCATGTGCATGTGGGGTATTGCAGGTCAAGACAAACGTGGAAAAGGTAGAACAAATTTCAGAGGAAATCAATAGAAAAAGTAGGAACACAAATGTAGGCAAAGAATGAAGGAGGTGGATTTGTTTAATATGGAGAAGGAACTAATTTGAGAGACATAACTATAGTGTGAAAATATTTAAAAGTTTTTGCAAAGTGGAGGCAAATAGACCGTTCTTATACACACTGGAGATAGGGCAAGGTCTGAGAAGCTTAGACTGGAGCAAAGAAAATTTAGGGTAGATACTGAGCAAAATCTTTTAAAAGGCAGGAGAGTTAAGAACTCAATAGAATGTATAAGGAGACTGTGAAATCACTATTTGTTGCAGGTTTTAAAGAACAGATTAAACCAATCTCTCTGAGGAATGCAATATTGTGGACGCTGCTATTGGGCATGACAGAGGGAAAATTAAGTGATTGCCCAAGGTCCCTTCCAGCATTGTTTTCTGTAATTCTTCACCCAAGAGCATCGTCAGCAAAAGATTCAGGCAAGAAGTCTTTCAGCCTTACATGATATTGCCCAAATGCTAAACTGTTCCAATTCCGCTCATATTGACCCCCTTCTTCCGTTTTCAAAAGAAATTCACCTGTGCTAACAACCTAGTTACTTTATTTGCATGCAAGAAAACCTCTTTTCTCTTAGCCTTTGCTTTTTAATCTTTTTCCACTTTCACCTCTTGTGGTATCACAGTTCAATACATTTTCTGTGAAGGTTTCTTCCGGCTTCTTCCACAGCCTATTCCTGCATTCCTCAGGCAGGCAAGCTGTGCCACTAGGATTTTACAACATGATGTTTTGCCTGTTTCTTCTCTTCTGGAAAGAAACAGCTTGCTGCCTTCCTGCCTTCCTCGCT
>VYZV01018329.1:49325-61673 GCA_013401275.1 Pandion haliaetus | reverse complement strand
ATTCAAGGGCAGCTGTAACTTAGAATTCTCTACTGTCTTTTCATGCTTAATAACAGCAGCTCAAAAGCTTCCTGTATAATAAAGACTTATTAGTTCTCTTGAAGGCCATTTGGTTTTTTTTTTTTTTTTTCCTCACAAAGACAGATTTTCTCTAGTTTTCATCTGCCTGTAGGTCTCCCTTAACATTGTAGTGGTGAATAGCTGTGGCAGATACCAGGATTATTTATCTGAACTGGAAAGCTGAGTGGGTGATAGTTTCAGCTACCCAAATCGAGGGAAAACTGAATACCATTGTAATGGAAACAATTTTCACTTCTGTATTGTGGCCACTAAATACTTGCACATATCTAAAAGATTATTACATTAACTGCTCATGAATTGTAGTTTAGCAGAAAGCGTGAAGTGCTATAATTTCCCCCTCTCTAAGTTCTTAAAGATTTTAGGTGTCAGAGCAAATTTTGCTGCCAGGAGTTACAACAACCACAAACATATTGCCCTCAAATAACTAGTCAAGAAACCTAGAATGGAAAATGCAAAGAAATCAAAATCAAAATAAATGCAACTGCATACTCAAAGTGAAAAGATGGGGAAACTGTTAAAAGAGAAGAGGCCCCCTTCATATCTATTTTGGCCAGAGGTACCAGCACTACTGTGGAGCAAACCATCAACAACTTCTTTCCTCTGCCCTGGCCCTGATGTATCATCACAGGTGCTCTTCAACTTTCCTGCAGTTTCTCTCAGAGCTCTTTCTGCCAGACAGGTTTTAAAGGCTGAAGTTTCTTTCTTCTACACCTAACATCTTTTTCGCATCTTTTAGTGTATACCTAAAAAGCATGGCAATATCAGGGCAAGAGGGAGGTCAGCTAATAGATAAATCAATGCTAGTTTAATACCCAATTGGGAAGAAGTGGGGAAGATGAAGGGATGATTTTTATCCCTTTAACCAAGTTTATTCCTACTTTTTAAAAATGTATTTATTTTTTCTAAAAACAATTGTAAAGGTTCCTGTAACCATGTAGATTTCTCCCAGGAAGGAGTCTGGTTCCCCCCTTTCTTCTGACCCTTTGCTATCATGATGCATGATCCTCCCTGCCTAGTGATGCCTCTTCAGGGATGCAGGGAAAGATTGCTCTCATCCCGTGTATTCCATGCCTTGAAGGTGAAGGAACTGGAGACATTTGGGCACAGTTCTCCTCAGACTGACTGAAGAGACTCTTTTCCTAGGGAGATTTCAAGCAATGTGTCTTTCAAGCCCTACCATCATCCCCTTTGCTCTTTTCCAGTTAAGTTTGTAGGAGAGCCCTTTGAATGCGATGCTGGGTGGATGAAGGTATTTAACATTTCCATTTGAGTCACTTGTACTCTCAGAGAGAGTAGCAGTTTGCAAATATAAGCAAAAGGACTTGCCCTCTTCAGACATGTAACTCACTGGAGAAGAAGAAATCCTTTTCTTAGAATCATAGAATCATTTAGGTTGGAAACGACCTTTAAGATCATCGAGTCCAACCATAAATGTAACATTGCCAAGTCCACCACTAAATCATGTCCCTAAGCCCCACATCTACAAGGTAGACTGGACCTTCTGCAGCTAAATTTTTCCTCTATTAACTGGGCAAGAATTTGGACAGTTATTTGAGGAGGGTTGGAAAACAGCTCCTCTGCTTCCCCTCATCCAGTCCAACATGAAGCCATATTGAAAGTTGAGACATGAACTATTCAAATGGGAACCTGTCCCTAATTTTCTTTTCCTGACTTTAAGATCTGTGGGCAATAGGGCCACCTTCTGCTGGCTCCCACCCTGCTCGAGTATGCCAGCTGGTGCTGTTTGGTGTACCAACCAGCCACAGAAGTATGGAGAGAGATGCATGTGTTGTATGAACTGTGTCATGATTTCACAGAACAGAGTATCTTCCTGGAACACAAGGGAAATAGTACATTATAGAACTGGTCAGTTATTTGTTGTTCTAGTGTCAAGGAAACCTCTGTAATATATAGAGATCTAAGAATCTTTGGCTGGACTTCCAGCAAAAAAAAACCAACCCAAAACAACAAGAAAGGAAAAAACAATTCCTGCTTTATTCTACTAGCTAGTAGAATCATAGAATCATAGAATCATTTAGGTTGGAAAAGACCTTTAAGATCATTGAGTCCAACCATCAACCATGCCCACTAAACCATGTCCTGCAGTGCCCTGTCTACATGCTTTTTGAATACCTCCAGGGATGATGACTCAACCACTTCCCTGGGCAGCCTGTTCCAATGCCTGACAACCCTTTCAGGAAAGAAATTTTTCCTAATATCCAATCTAAACCTCTCTAAACCGTAAGTCCTTTTCCTCTCGTCCTATCACTAGTTACTTGATAGAAGAGACCAGCACCCACCTCACTACAACCTCCTTTCAGGTAGTTGTAGAGAGTGATAAGGTCTCCCCTCAGCCTCCTTTTCTCCAGGCTAAACAAGCCCAGTTCCCTCAGCCGCTCCTCATCAGACTTGTGCTCCAGGCCCCTCACCAGCTTCCTTGCCCTTCTCTGGACACGCTTCAGCAGTATTCAGTTGGAGTCATTCATCACAGCTGGTAATGTTTTTTTTCCAGCCAGAATAACCTGACTGTCTAGTGCTTAGATTTCAATGCACAGCTTTCTATACAGCCCTGTTTAAGCAATGAGATAGCTTCTGGGATACATATACACTTTTTGTATCAGAGGGAACATCTGTAGATAATTCCTTCAAGTAAAAACTTGGGGTTTAGCTACCTTAGCAAGCAAATAAACTATATGAACTGTATGACAGTCTGCCAGATGTATGCAGTTGTGATGAATTGGTGCTACAGCTGACTCAGCTGTAGAACATAACCTTAGCACTTGCTAGACTTCAGATTTGTCAGGAAGAAAATCCCTTAGAGACAAAGCAAAAATTGGTTGTATGAAGTGCATAGCACTGGGTGAAGTTTATTTTTATCATAATTTCTGCCCTTTACATATGTTGTTCCATTATTTTTTCCTAGACCCTTATATATGCTGTAGTGATTGGTAGTAACGCTGAATTCTGATGAATATTTCTATCTAGATATAGGTTGACTTATTTTAGGAGATTAATTCCTAACCTGCTAATTATGAATGCAAGTAGATTAAATTGTTTGATTATCCACATTTTTAGCTGTGCTGTACCATGCTTGGTCAGAAATTACATTAGGGTGCAACAACTGATGGATTTAAAAAGGGAAGACAGACTAGAAAAATGGTGAGTTTCATGCTTTAAATGTTGAAATAACTTAAGGTAATGAAAAGTAATAAATTAAAAGAGTAAATCCTTAAGATGGCATTTCTCCACTCTCCTATTTGGAATGCAATAATCAGCTATGATTCCTTGATGTCCAAGCTCTGATGTATCATTCTAATATAAATGTTACAACTGACCAAAATTAAAATTTTGCGTTATGAAAAATTCCTTCAGTAAAGCTATTCTATCTTCTTGTACTGTTCTCAGAGCAGGTCTGAACTTTGCTTTTGTTTTTCTGCAACCTGAATTGGGTTGTATCTGTGGACCAGATCTGCAAATCATTTACACTTGATCAGATTTTTTTTTTCTCTGTCATCTTCCTCATCTACCAAAGTAGAATTAGTGTAATTAGATAAAAATCAGATCCCCAAACCCCTGCTCAGCTTTGTGTTTAGTCTTGAGTGTATTTTGGTTGATGAGAGTATGTTTACGCAGGCTAGGGTGAAACCTTCAGGATCAGCTTTCTGCAGAAATGGGGTCTGGGGAGGGTGGTGTGGTTTTTGTGCATAAGGAGGGAAATGATCACCAGACTGAGCAGAGAGTCTTTGGTGACAGCAAGTGGCTAGCCCAAGCCACCTTTCTCCCTCAGGTGAATGGGGCTGAAGACCAAACTCACCAAGATGGTCTGTGGATGATGAAAAGGGAATGGTGGAGAGTATGAGAGTGAAAAAGAGCAAGGCAAGACTTCAGAAGGCTGGAGTAAAAGGGTAAAAGGTCTGGAGGTAAAGTAGAATCAAGAGTAAGTGATATTGCTGGTTCCAAGACCACAGGCAAAAGGAGTCTTGATGAGTAGATGAGAGGAAGGCCAAAAATATTAATCATGGTGACAGTTTCAATCATATTTTCATATTATGTTCCTGCACTTTCTTGCAGGCTGATTTCCTTCTGAGCTGTCTTTTCTCTTTCCTCCTCTCTTGCTCTCAAATAAGCTCAGTTGGAAGAGTTGAGAATGAAGAGTCAGTGAGATGAAACAAAGAACTGTGAAGTTACAGCCGGTAAAAGTATAAATGAAAAAGTATATGCCAGCACAGTATATATAATATCCTCAAAGAAATTGTCCATTAATACAGAAAGATCAGCATCTGCAGAATAGTTTTCTGCACATTTATCTCAATTCTTTATCATTTTTTTCTGTTCTGCTGCTCACAAGAAATGAACCTCAGTAACTGCAACTTTTGCTGTGGAAGGATTTTTAAGTAGTCATTCCCTGAAAATGGAAAATAGTACTGACAAGGAATGAATCTTAGTGATTGTGGTTCATGGCAGGACTGACTTCCATAATACTTCAAAGCTCCACAAAACTTTTAATCAGTCTTTGCAGTGTCCTGCTTGTCAAAGTACTCTCTATATTGAGATGAAGCTAAGATGATTATATGTCACTGAGACTCCTAAGCCAAAGTGACCTTTGATCTATTTTTATCTTTCAACAGGTTTTGTTTATTTTATGAAGAACTGACTTAGGTGCATGACATAAAACTGGCAATAGAGGTTTCCCAGTATAGAAAAATTAAACATCCTTGAGTTCATTCTGTCATTTATTCATTCATTACTGCAGAAATAGTCTACTGGATATAAAGAATGTTATGGCATTTGGAATTGTTTAAATTGCTATTCTCCATATAATCAAATGTTTTGTGCAGCATATCATTAATTTAAATGCAGCCGTGCCAGGTCCTAGTGAAATATTTTCATGAACATACAGAAATATAAAAATGGCCAGATCATGAAGCCTGAAAACCAGCAATGACTTCCAAACCCTAATACTGATTAGGGATAGGCTTAATTCATTTAAATGCCATATGGAATTCAGCTCAACTAGTATTAGTTATTCAAAGGTCTAAGCAAATCACCTAGATCCTCTTTATAATCATAGCTAAGAGAAAGTGTCCAAGCGAAAAGGCTTTCTTTTTAACTGCTACTCTCCCTCACTAACTGCAGTGGGAACAGTGAAAACCTCTCAGATTAAATGAATTGGTTGGTAGGTCCAAATGGTATGTGATCTTAAGAAAAATGAACATGTCAAATACCTACCAGAAACCAGCTTAGACAAAAGATTTGGATGTTATTCCAAGACAGTGAGATAATACTGCAAGGTGAGTTGTATGATCCTTTGATCCTGGTTTAGCCAAGGATTACAAAAGTTTGGAATTTAAGCAAGAGTGGTCACACTGAATTCAGTTAGGTACATGTGAAAGTGGTTGCAGAATAGGGGTGTGACAGCGTTAAGTGGCAACAAGGGTACAATGTAGGGAATGAGTTGGGTTGTCTTGGGCTCTCATTTAAGCCTAATTTACAGCAGAATGACTTGAAATAAAACTAAAAGAAAAGTCAAAGACTTTTTTCACTTTGCAAGTTACAGTTGCTTTAGAATGGGACAGCACACATCACTTTGCCAGAAAGGTTTTTGAGGACTTCCAGCCTTCCCGTCCTTTTCCTGTTGACGTCCTCAGCTGCAGGTGCCTAAATGGTAAAGGGGATGAACTCTCCAGAATCTAAAACTGGAAAACATTTTATCTCCCCATCTCGCTCTGCCCAGATAGGCCACATTGGGCAACTTCTTTTTGATATTAGACTATTTGGTTCCAAAAATCAACTATGCAACAAGCCACCCAGCCAGCAAACCTGCTTACGCAAAATGAAGCTTTGAACAAGCAAGTATAGAGCTATTGCCAAATGTTATTCCCTATACTGATATTGGGAAATGCACTATTCTTAGGTGCTCTTCTTGCTTATGTAAGGCAACTAGAATTAAACCCTAACATGAAATATATATATTTTTCCCAGTAGAGGAAAAACTTAATCCAGTCAATTTTCCTCTACCAAAAAAGAAAATGAGGGAAATGGGCACTAAATAGAACTTTGCACAGTAATAGCTGCAGGGAACAGAGATTGATTGCCCTCTCAGTAATTAAAATCACATAATAAGCTTTCAGTCACCACCAATGCAATTATTCAGACTTCAGCAAGTGCACATTAAAGGCTTGATAAAGTTTTTAGGTGACAATCGAATACAGTGCTAAGGATCCTTTCCGCCTAAATTGGATGCAGTTAAAGATCTCTGAGTAGTTATTTTCTCTACACCAGCTGAATAAAATAAAAAAAGAAAATTCATTTAATTCAAACAAATTTATATTTTTGTTTGGTTTGTCTTTGCCAAACCAGAAAAAAAGTGAAAAATAGTCATGTGTTTACTGAAGCATTACATTGAACATGAACACAATATTTGATTTTCAGACACTTTAGGACAAGCAAAGAAATGAAGAGCTAGAATTAATGATAGTTTAGTTATTGATCTTCTTTTATCCAATTTCTAGGGGTTAGCAAAATCCTCAGGAAGGTCAAAGGCTCATGTTCATTTCTATGCTTTACTTGAGCAGATTTGAACCAATATATCTCAGGAAGCTTCCCTGAATACATACCATGCTGGTATAAATAACATCATCGTACAGTGAGGTGTCCTTCCTCTGTCTTGTTGTTCATATGCTGTTTCATATTAATATTAAAAGACTCACTGGAGCAGGGACTGGAATGAAAATGTCCTACATCCTATGAGAGTGCCCAGCAGATCAAGCTAGGTACTGAAATAATTCACTCCTTCACATGATGGTTCAATGAATTTTAAATGGTTTATGCTGAACACAGCAGCTCTAACAGACTGATAGTACTTTATTGGTGTGTGGCAGATGTGAGTTCAGATCCCTTCAGGCAGAAAGGCTTGATCCCTGGTCTCTCATGTGGCGAATAAGTGCCTAAGCTAGTGGACAAAAAGGAATGGTAATAACGCCATTCCCTCAAATACATTTGGCCACAAAAGTTTGGAGAAATTGGACGAAGTTAATGAAGAATTTCTAGTTGAAAGAAGCAATTTTTTCAATGCAAAAGTTAGTCACATAAAAATTAAAACCAAACATGAAACACTAAGTTGTATCCAGGATGTCTAATTTTTTCTGTGTTAAAAAATGTTTAGTTTCAGCAGTACATCCTGCTAAATGATTCACATTATCCCATATGAGTCTTCCTTTCTTCACTGTTAAAGATCACTCCCCCAGTGTTGTGCAGCATCAGTACACTGTATCAGAAATTATTTTCTGTATGACTCCAGACTAGCAAGGTAAATATCGAATGGTGCAGAACCAATTACTGTCCCTTGCAGACCTCCTGAGACATATACTTCTCTGATAAAAAGTCCTGTGAGCATCTTACCTCAGCATCCTTTAGATTCCTGTGCCTGAATGCTATTTAAAATCTTGTTGGTGGCCTGAAAACTGTCTTCCAAGTGGATGGATTCCCGTAAGACAAACCTTTCTCACCAAGACCTGATCAGCAGGGCTTGCTAGACACCTAAACACAGAGGAGAAAGACAGAATATACTCAACTATGTTAGAAAAGTGGTTCCTGCATTTCATCTCTGAACCATATGGATGAAGCAGTAGGAGAGAAGCTGTGCTGCTGTTAACCATGCCATGACGGTTTCTCCCTTCTGTCTCCATTATTGTCACTTTGGTCTCACTCATCATAAAATTATGTAGGGAAGGGGGGAAATGAAGATCTAAAACTCCACACACTTGTTCTTCTAACGTGTTAATTCTGTTGTTAATCTGCCAAAGTGAAGAAGGGAGACAGTAGAGACCATTTTAGTTCTTTGTTCTGGTACATGTGCAAACCCCCCTCATTGTCCTGTAAAGGGACTTTTCTGGTGCTGGGCAGAGGAAGGCTCATCCAAAGTCTGACGTGTCTGCATGGTGTCACTGAAAATCAAAAGATCCTACACAAAAGACAAGGTTGTTCTTAAGTCACAGACATGATGAGATTTCTCTGATTNCTTTTTTTTTTTTTTTTTTTTTTATTTGCCTTGGGGTATGCAGTGTAACTGTAAAATCCCAGAGACTTACAAGATCTGTGAGAATGTATCCAAACTGACAGGAGAGACGGCATTGCCCTCTGGGACTTTCTAGCTTTGTCACACATGTTACAATGTAAATTATGGGTAAACAAGAGAGAGCCTTTATATTTTAAATTAGAGTTTGGTAAACCCAGTGGGAACACTCACCATGTTCTGACGTGTGATAAGTGAGTTGTCTGGTTACTTCAGGAGTTTTACTATTTGATGAAGAAGCAGAGAACCCAGCTACCAAGACAGAAATTACTCCAAAAGAGGGAAAAGCTCATTTCCACTGACTTTCTGTATCACATTCACTGAATGACAATGATGGAACGAGCAAGGCATGTATTGGGTGTCTGTCCAAAGTACAATGGGACATGTTCCATATGCTTTCACTGAGGTTATCATGGGAAGTTTTTATTTTTGATATTTTTCTGAGCTGTCGTTGCTAACAGTCAAAGAAAAAAAAGCCATTAATGGCAGACAGTTTCTCCCACAGGCAAGTTAATTTTTGTAATTCATTTCTTCAAATTGTAGAAGATGACAGTTTTCATTGTTTAAGGAACAAGCATCATATAAGAAATTGAAAAGGAAAATATGTTTATGCTGATTTTACCCACCTTTTGACATGTACACCCTTACTGATCAGATCCACAGGGATATATGTCCCTCCTTCGCAGTTTTCAGTCTCAGAACTGGCAGGTAAGAGAATCTGGATGTTAGTGTCTCCTTTTTGTATCTGGATTGCATCCTGTTTCTGTTGCTCTGTGCAACTACTTGATCCACAGGACAGCAGAAAGGAATGCTACCACCCTCCTCTTGCCATCCCCCATGCTGACTGCCTGCAGATGTCAGCCATCTGTCTGTCCCACCAGCACAGCAAATGGGGAAGTGGCAACCCAAAGTGCCGTGAGGTGGGTAGGAGTGCTGCCCTCAGCAGGGAGCTGCAAGCAGAAAGAAAATGTATGAAGGGCACCAGTCCCCAAAATTTGTCCCCAAAGGAATTTACTTTAGACAAACTATCTGGTGCAAAGATATCCTGAATGGTTCAGGTTACTTTCTCAAATGAAAACAAGAGGAGATAAGGGACTGTACGTGAATTGTACACCAGTGCAGAGCAGTGCAGTAGAAGCTCAAAGTTTGAAGGCAAAACCAAGGAAAACAGCTGTTCTGGAGCCAAGGAAAGACCTCCCTTTGATGCAATCCTTGATGATATTCATTAAAGGAGCACGGAGCCCACTCGTGGGTTGCTGTGGGAAGTGATGTGCTGGTCCGGCCTCTGGGGCTGCAGGAACAAGGAATGGGTCCTCTCTGCATCTCAGGTCTCCACAAAAGTCAGGCAACACAAGAGGGAAAGTGCCACTGGCTTTAGCCAGAAAGACCTTTCTGAAAATCAGTCACATGATAGATTTGATATTTAACTTCTGTGTGCATTTGCCCTGCTGGATGGTCAAAGACTGGGAGGGGAAAGTGTCCAACCATGGCTTGGCCCCAGGTCCATCAACACTTGGCCCTGCCTCACCTGTGCTCCATGTGATTGCTGCCTGGCCATGTAACTGGTGAAGGCACAGCTCTAACTAGCCCAGTCTGGCTCCCTTCTGCTGCTCTTCTGGCTGTCTGTGCTGTGCCCTTGACAAGAAGAAACTGGCTTCTCACATTGATGCCTTCCCTGCGCTGGGGTCTGCCCCCTTCACACCGCCCACACCTCAGTGCAGAACAGATTTGATTTCCTTGGTGAGTTTTAAATGAACAAATACTTAGGGCTTGGACCGCCACATATATTTATATGCTTTATATAATATACTGATTTATCATTGAGGATTTCTTAGTAGAGCAAAACTGGACAACAGTATTTGTCATGGGTAGGAACTGGTAACTGCAGTATGACCAGTTATTGAAGTTTTCATATGGGAGGTTGGCCAGGTTTCAAGGTCTGGTTATACAGCACTCTCTGTATATGACATGCTGTCATATATTACAAAAAACAGTCAGTCCATGGTGCTAATACTTGCTGCTAGCTAGTTTTTAAAGATATGAAAAGATAGATTTAACATAATGTTTTGAAGCACAAACATGACAATTTCTAATGTATCATCTAAGGAGTATGTTGCCCAGCACACAACTTTGTAAGTCTATTCCCTAACAATAGCAATGTTACTGTTTGGATCATCAAAAAAAAAAGAAAAAAAAATCACAAAAAATCAGACACTGGCAGAACCGTAAAAATTATTGTGTTTCATATGAGGTAAATTCTGTCTGTTCTGAGCAGTAAAGTCCCATTTTCAGTTGAATTATAGTATTTTACAAATGCCATAAGTGTGAATATGCTGAAAGCAGAGAAGTTTAAAGTACTGTTCTGTATTTAAGTGATAAACAATTGTCGCAAACCTGTCAAGGTCCAGCACTTCAGAGTAGTTAGATAACACTGAGCGAAGCCGAAGCAATAAAGCCAAATGCTCTGTACTGATACTGCAAACTTTATATGCATTTATGTCAACACCCACAGGAACAGCACCTCATCTGTAGTAATGAATTTAGGCAAAACAACTGTTTGGGAAACCTACACTGGATGAAAGTAGATGCTTTAAAAACAATCATAAAAATGAGAACCTAAACCAAATCCTATCTGTCCATAGAGACAGAAGTGATGACAACTTTAATAGGATTACTAAATTAATAGGGGATTCCAATTTTTTCATTGTTGTTTTATTCCCCCTTGCTATCCCTCTCTACTATCAGCAGGGCAGCCGGGCCCGGAAGGTAAAGTGGTTGTCACAATGAATTGAGCTGGACTGTGAAAGCATCATGTAAATCCACACACTTTCCTACATCAGTGAGCTTGAGAGAGCTGGTAATTTTGCCTAGTTTCATGAAAAGTGGGATTTTTTCCCCTGTGATTACCTTTGCAGAGGAGAAACTATCTTTTATTTTTTTTTTTTTTAATAAATTTACCCTCCATACAGTTCAGTGGGGGGAAAATCTCTAAAGCCATGCCTTGGTGTGATAACAGGGCATTGGACAGCATTGTCTTCTTCCACACAAAGCTCTACAAGTCTTAATTTGGTAGTAGCCAGGAGAGTGAAAGCAATATTCATTGAGCCAAACAGCTGAAAACATGCAGCTGAGTTCAGCTGCCCAAGTGCTGGCAGGCTGTGCTCTTTCACTGCCCACTAATCCAGTCATCTCAGCATTGGTAACATACCATGATGTGAGTGGACAGGTAAAAATTGCATGGCACACTTGCTTAGTATTGACCAACCCTACTGGTAAAGCACGTGTTTATTTTGCTTGAGAAAATAACAGGCTTGATGGATTAGCTGAAGGCAGGCTTCAGGCTGTGTGTCCTCTAAAGGATTTCAGGTCAGTTTACAGGCATTCCAAAACACATTGCTAGGCAAGGTCCATTTTGAAAGGCCCTACAGGGGATGCTATGGAAGAGAAGTAATATGAGATAGTCCAGTTACAACATCGGCAGAACCCCTCACTGTCAGTGCTATTACAGTCTGATTGCTCATTATTTTATGGGCTTTCTATGGGGCACAGTAGGGCACATAGATCTTCTGGTCCTTAGTCTATACCCAGTCTATCTGTTGCTCATCACACAGTCTTCAGCAAGTTGGGACTCGATTTTTCTCATGTTATCTGTCAAATGGCGATAACTGTATTTGCCTTCTTGCCTTGCTAGGTGTTATGAGGATTTATGGATATTGTGCAGTGCTTTCAACATACAAGCCTGCTAAGAGTTAGTACTGTTGTCCATTTTGAATGCCTTATGTATAGTACACTGGTTCCAGGTAACAGGCACATATTTATTTTTATTTATCATGTTGTTATCTCTCTTCCAGATGTTCTGAAATTTGGATCATGCAGCAATATAGAAAACTTTATATGTTACTGACTGTTCAATAAACCTGAAGGTGTCTCTTTGGCCAATAGTCAAAGATATGCAAATGCTTTTCATACTGTAGCTAGAACTGCCTTTACTTGAAACCTCACATTTCGTAATGGGTTCAGGGACTCGTAAAAAGTTTCCATGAAGAAGCAAATGTTTGAATGTCTTTTCCCTGTTGTGATTTTAAGGTTATCTTAAAGTACAAAATGAAACTGATTATTTCTATGGAGAAAAACTGAGAAGTGACTGCTCTTGAGGAGTGTTAGTTACTTGTGGTCTTCTCCTCTAAGAAGAA
>VYZV01018329.1:32756-42989 GCA_013401275.1 Pandion haliaetus | reverse complement strand
ATATTGTGCTGGGGGTGTTTGCTCTCTGTTTAAGTACATGTTGAAGGGAAAGCACTTGAAAGCTCTAAAGGAGGTCGTACCCGCTGCTGGGAACAAATGAGGGCACCTATATGCAAGGACTTTCCTCCTGCTGCCAGGAATTAGATTTAGCAATGCACATATATGCAAAGGTCTTGTATGACCAGCATTCGTTCTTAAATAACTTCCTGCCTATCCTTTCCATTTAGTGACCTGGTTAAGCATTTTCATTTCCTAAGAAGCTTTACAAACTCTCTGTCAAGTAGCACAGTTGTTTAGCATTGACACAATATGGAGAGCTGTGCTACAAGTACATATGCGGGCATTATCAGGGATTTGTGCAGTAAAGGTATGCGGCCAATACAACATGGTGCCAGTGGGTCCTCAGTAACTGTTGTTTTGTAAATAGCCACCACAGCTAGAAAATGACCTTTCTGTTATTGCTGTCTGCATTTCTTTAGGTGAGTGTAGCTGGCACAGATTGTTTCTTTTTGACTGGGATATTGAACAGAGGTATCATAGAATTTGATTTAGAGAGAGGTATACCTGTGAGTAAATTTCATTTTTATGAATGCCTCAGAACAGTGTAGCACACAAATGAAACTGAGCTGACATGCCCTGGTTTGGGTGGGACAGCCTCAGTGCTTTGAGAACTAGGGCAGATCTGAGCAAGACATTCTAGTTTTGAGCCATTTTCAGTTCACTTCAGATATAATCAGGTTACTGTTTGAAATGTCATTCCCAATAATACATTGAGAGCTTTTTTATACATGCATAAAAAACCTCCTTGTTGTTCTGGAACTGCTGGTGCTTGATATGCAGGGAGGGATGTGCCTTCCTGCTACTGCAAAAGAATTAACAGACATTATTATAGGAATCTGAGGCATTTCAGACTTAATTACTATCAAGGAATGTACACAGATCAATAAAGCAGGCTTTTTGTTAGAACCATCTAGTTTTTTTTNCAGAAGGGGTAGCTGGAGCTGCTTGATAATTCGTACAGATTCACGGGGAGACCGAAGCCAATGAATTTAATCTCTGGGTTCGTGGGTGTTGAGGAGCAGAGCCAGGATAGCACGTAATGTCATGCAATGTGGCAAGAGAAGGAAGAAGAGGAAGCATATTAATCTGGAAGCTGGTTTTATTTCTGAAAATAGGGTGGTGGTTTGATATTTTTGTTTGTTTGGTTTGTTGTTTTTTTTTTAAACAGGGCTTACATCTTGTGAGTGTCCAGGCAGGCTCAGAGGATAGGTTATGTTATTACGCCCCATCTGCCAGATTGGAATGCACAAATTGAGTTTGGATGGGTTAAGATAATTGCCTGTGTAGCTCTGTATTTTGCCTGTGTTTTGGAAGCACTGTCTTAAGTCACACACACACAAAAGCTGATTCATCTGAAAAAGGGGAGGAAACAACCTGCTACCAGTCTTAAATTCGATAGTCAGTGCATTCCCCCCCTCTCTTTCCTGGATGAAGGTCAGGTGAAACATCCTACAGGCACAAGGGAAGGGGCAAAACTCCAGGCTACCAAGATTCAAATGTGTGGTGTCATCCTGAGTATATCAGGTGCTTAGAAGAGGCATGTCCCCTGAGCCTCCTCTGTTAAATTTCAGGAATTCAACTCAATTCCATCTCTTTCATTGCACCCAGAAGCACAAAGTAGCCAACCCCAGGGGCAAGATTTATGTTAAAGACACTCTAGAGGACCTGAAGTGGATTAACAATTTAAAGAAAGAAAGCTGCAAAGGTGAGTTGTGTGAACAAAGCCTGACTGGCTTATTGACCCTCACTGCTGTGCTACCACTGGGTTGACAAGGAGCAATCCCACAATTTTCATACTTAGGAAAGAGGAATGCTGTAAAGCACTTTAGCAGGGAGTCCAAAAAAGGCCATAGGTATTGTGGTCGTGAACTTCAAGTTGAAGGGGAGAGCTTAATGTTTCAGAGGAGGATCCACAAAATCCTCCCTGAGTAAGCAAAAAGTAAATAGGTATGTTCATGAAGGAGCTGGCTCCCAATCAGGGCATGAAATTCTCAACAACTCCCCTTGCCAAAGACGGCTGGGAATAATTACTGCCTAATGCCCAGATGACACTACCTGCTCCAGAGGTGACGCTGGAATGAGGAAGACACTAAAATTTGCTTTCCCTATTCCCTTCTTGTACTGTGAAGTCATTATGTCAAATGATGTGTCTCCACCTCTGGTTGACTATGAAGAAGATGGTAGCCTCCACTCTGTGCTGAGACTAAGACTGCCTGCAGATCCTTTGAAAATTGGAATGGCATAAGCCATGGAAGGGGGTCAGGTGGAAAGACATTTGGATTTTGCCTTCTCAGCCTGAAGCAGGTGCTTGGCTGCCCAGCTGTGCCCACAATGAGATACTTCTAATCCTGCAGAGGTAAACACTGCTAAAAACCAAAGTGTGTCTCAGTCACTGTAGACTTCCTTCAGAGATGCAGGAAAGAGTCATTTCCAGACAGCAACTCATCCAAACTATTTTGGACATCTCCTTTAGACACCTGTCTCTGAGATACAGAATCCCCATGAGAAACATTTGATTTGTTTCTCAACAGAACTCCTTGAATATCATTCCGGATGGTGTTCTTGAGAACTGGGACTAGAGATGCCTGGAAAAAAGCATGACTAATTTTGAACTGCTGCATTTTGATGACAAGTGACTCTAGGGGTGAAATGGAACATTTTGCCACAAAAGAATCCTTGTAATCTAAGTACTTGGGACTTAAAAAATAGACATTTTTCAAAGAAAAGGTATTTCAATTTTTTAAAAGGTTTTTATTCTAAACTAAACTATTCTTAATTAAAATTTAAGAAGGCATTGATGAAAACATAAAGGTGATTTTCTATATTTTTTTCCCCAGGAAATGAATCTACTTTCCAAACTTCCCATCATGGGATAGATTCTACTCTTATCTACATCCACCCAGATCTGTTGGTTCTTTACTACAGGGGTAGCTGCAGACATACTTTAGCGTGCAGATTTAGAGTTAAGTCAGAGTCAGTATCAAAGGCATGGTCAAAATCTCCCTTCAATTACCTTCACACAACCCTCCCCCCTCACAGAATAAATGATTTTTATTGCTTTGTGGGTTTTGCCAAGCCCTGAGCATTACTGTGCTGTGGGTTTTATACTTTGAAATAGGTTACAGGATAAGAAATCATAAATATTCATTTTTCAGCAACATCCTCTGAACAGCTTCTTCACTGCTGCTGTCTGGGGTCTGCCCTTAATCGCGTGCTGTCAGGCTCCCTGCCCTTTGCCCTTCTCACTCGATCAGGACAGGAAATAAGAGAAAATAATGAAGCAGGGGCTTTTAAATGTTGATTTCTGTGCATGGGGCACACCATGTGGTATTGCTTTCAGGAAAAAAAAGCTCTGATAGAGGTGTTTTCATATGATCAAATGTCATAGGCAAACTATGGAAAGGCAGTTGCTTGCTGCAGGTTCCTAGACCAAAGAATGTGCTGAAACACACCTTGACACACTGACAGGAAATGCACAGAATATACAATTACTCTATACAAAAATACCTTTCTCAGGAAGAATTTAAAGATGACTTGCTGATAGGATGCAGCAATTAACCTCTAGCCATGCCTTGTATTCAAATATGGATAGAATGGTGTGAAGGACAAGGAGATGGTATTTGAACATACAGAGAAGCCTCTCATTAATCTTCTAACCTTTTGGGGATATATAGCATATGCAAACCCAGAGAAAGTTGCTTTTGAAAGGGAATTGAAAGCTCCTGGCTACAATGAAAGGCTTTTTAAACTGCTATGCCAAAGTCATCACTTCTCCTGTTTAGTTGAGGGTTAACTGTCCATCAGCCGTGCTCGAAAACACATATCCCATTCACAACACACAGCTCTGAAACATCCCTGTGAAGTACTGCATACTAAACGCAAGCCCCATGAATGCAGTCCTCTCTGCTGTTCACAACATTTTTGGTTGCTGTGGGCTTGACTGTTTAAGGCATTTTGCCTAGCTGTGCCCTGCATTAGTCTCTAACTTGCAAGGTAAGAGATGGTCTTTATTGAGTTGCTGTGGAGCTACAGAAAGAGAACAGAAAAAACATGAAGTAATACAAAACCCAGAAGTATGTAGTTTCTTTGAAATTGGAGAACTTGAGGGCATTTTTTCCTGCATGTTGAAATGTGGCTTTTGCCATGTCACAGGCAGAAAGGGAAACCCAGAGGCCTTTTCTGTGCAGAAAGTCTACATGGAATCACCTTCAAAAGAGAGGAGTGCATAAAGCTAATTCTTCCTCCTCTTGATGTGCTGTGAGCTACCAGCAGATTTTCTTTGTCTTTTTTCAACTTTTGTAAATTCAGAGTGGCCTTCAAGTCTTTTCTTTTTCTCTTTTGAGCTGTGAAAATATCTCCTAACACTGTCTTCTCCGATGCTGTGCATACATGATTATAATACTGACAAGTCACATATAGGTCAAGTGCAAGAATGCTCTCTCTGCCTCTGTCTCTCTGTGCTCCTCATTTCTTTCCCAGGATTTTTCTCATTTAAAACTGTAATTTTTTAAAAAGAAAAAACAGTTCCCAAGTACGAGAGCACTCTTGAATTGACTACTGCGATTTCATACCTCATACCAAAACAAGTATCTTCTGAGCTCACATTTTTATAATTTAATGTTTCACACATTCCTTTGAAGTCTCCAAAGACAACTCACACACTAGCATACTCCATGGCTACATGTCTCATGTCAATGAAAAGTATGAAGTGTCCATTTCAGGGAAGTTATCAGTTTCTAAAAACCCATAATGGGTGACGATGGCCACTGTTCTAAATAAATCAACACTTCAAAAAATGGTAAAGCAGGAACAGAGAATCCACATGGCTGTTAAAGAAAACACCAAGTAACATATTTTCTGTGTAGATTATAACACTGTTACAACCAATTGTGAAACCACATTAATTGTAAGAATAGTCCTTATGAGAGCAGTCTCCTTGGATTCAGTGTGATGATTCACATGAGGAGTTTGCAGAAGGCGGCAGTTGCTAGAGTTATTACTAGATTCATAATTCCTGAGTATTCTCTCTGTTAGCCTGCATGCAAAATCACATTGCAGATGCACTGTAAACTGACTACAGACACTAGGAAATAGAAATATATATTTAATTAAGAGGGTGACAGTATGTTACCCCTTTAGGTTGTCTTTTATTTGGTATGCTAACAGAATGCATGAGATTTCTGAAGTTGTTAGCAGTGCTTGGTATACAATCCAGACTGCTCTGCTCTAATTGTGTGAACTCTAAATGAGAAATTGAATTGTTATATTAGAAGGTATATGGCTTCACAGTAAAAGTCAAGAATGTTGCATGCCTAGTTGTTTATCTTGGCAATTGTACAATACCATTTTTGTCTTAGGAAGTACTGATAGATTGAGTAGGATCTTGATCTGCAGCGCTTTGCTGTTAAATCCTTGCTCTGAAGATAAGAGACATTCCCTGTATTTTTCATCTTTATTTTTTTAATTACAATGTGTGCATGTTAATGAGGCCCTGCTGTTTGTGCTTTCCAGCACATCAAAAGCAAATGCCAGCAATAAGACTATGTGCTGGAAAAGTTTCAAAAGTTAATGCTTTCATTTGGCCACAGCTCCCTGCAGGATTAGCATCACTAACCTTCCCTACCTGTGGGCTCAACTCACTGTATTTTAACATTTAACATATAAGGCAGTTTCTACCTCTAACTTTTAGCCAGTTGGCATGGATGTGTATTATCCCAAATTCCTTTAAGGCCTTCTTTATGCTACTACAGGCATTGACACTTTCTCCATAGCACACCTAAGCAATTTGCCCTGCATTGCCTCAGGACTACATACTCTCTAATTAGTATCCTATCTTGTGTCTTTACCTCTCTAGCCTCAGGGACTTGCATGGTTTCAGAGTAATACACTGCAGAATTTCTCATTTCACTACACCTAGGATCACCTTTGTCCTCTAAAAGTAATATTAATAATAATAAAACAAAGATAATATTATTTATAAATGGCAGCCTATTTATGACTAATTACTTCATCAAGTGAATGAATATCATCCCCAAAATCCTTCAGAATAATTTTGGAGAAGGAAAGAAACTGCTAATGTGTCTTCAAAAATACATATTTCATTTTCTAGAAAAATGAAATGTGTGAATAATTGCTCCCAGTGCTGAGATGAATTAAAAAAAAAAAAACCCTGCACATCAGAATCAGCAATCAATAACCTGCTGTAATCTTTAAGTAATATTTATTTATATATATGTTAGGATGTGTCAGATCACTGTAGAAGTGCAGTAAAAATAACTAAATGATGCTGTGCTTTTGCACAAAGCTTATTTCAGAGGATTTGGGTTTTCAAAGTCTTTATCTAGGCTGATTAAAGGTGGGCATTGAAGTTCAAAGTCTATAGGAACATTTGGGTATAAAATACATGTAATTCATACTTTTTAGGTTTTAGTGTCACATTGATCATCCTTAAACTTAAATAATAAAATCCTTTTCTTCTTTAAATAATTGTTGCCCTACTACTAGGAATATGATGGGGAAAATAAAAGCAATCATTAGAAAAACACCATGTAGATCCAGTCTCTGCATTACTGTTATCATTAAAGATGAGGCAGTGCTGTAAAAAAGCTCCAGCACTGCTAAAGTACACACACGGTGATACAACAAATGGGTCCCTATGTAGCAAAAATGAGCATAAGAAGTCATAGTAAACTGGCTTCAATATGGAAGGTTATCTTCGGAGTGCTTATTCTCTGCTCATATGCAGAAGTTTGGTGCATCAGGTCTCCTTTACTGTATTCTTCATTCCATTTTTGCTGTATGAATTTGTAATAAATCAACTTTGTTTTAAGGAAAAGACCCTGATTTTTTTTGTCAGTGAAACTTCTGGTGTATGTTGAATGAGTGTAGATGGTGTCAAAACCTTTGACTCTGGGAAGTCTTAGAGACAGGCAAGAAAGCATTATCTGATACTTTTGAAATAAATCCTTCTGTTACTTATCTTTATACTGATGATCCTTATGTTGAAGGGAAATTGAGGTTGCTCAGCATGAAAAATGGACATGGATGGGGAGCAGAAGTATAATGGCTCCTACTGTTTTTATTTTTATGCACTATGGACAAAAAAAGTTGGGATTCATCTCAACAAGATACAGACAATGTATCTGTCCATAACTAAGCTGGCTATCAAAAAATACCTATATAGATCTTTTCTCCACTGAGAAAGAAAAAGACATTTTACAGTGAAATTAATCTCCTCAAAAGTATATGTCCTACTTATGCAGATGATGCATTTTAAAAGTGCCTCTTTCTCTGCACTGGGTATAAAAGGAAGGCAGGTGACCAACTCATTGATGGCCCTTGATGCCTGAGGTATGTTATCTAAGGGACCAGAAGTTCAATGGAGCCATGTGGGCTACTGGATACAGAGCACCTACAGTGTCAGCTTACACACTTGGAGAGAACATTGCATCAATATAAACCACACAGAAAGCTCTTCCAATTTCAGCAGCAGCTTCTTTGCCTTTCATCAAAGTTTTAGTAACATAATATAAAATGTTGGCTTAACCAGTCATTCTCTCCTCTGGGAGAAGAGTTCACCAGTGTAGCTATAGGTGGCTGATATATAGGTAAGGTAGCCTAAATGTCTTGGTAAACTCAACAGAACATGCAAGACCATGGTGTTTCTCACCAATGTTATCATAGCAGGGTAATGGTGGCTTCTAAAAAATTGGGAGAAAGACCAAAGCAGTAGAGGGCTCCAAAATTATTTAAGAGGGATTTCTCAATTCCTGTGGTTTTATACCATCTTGTGTTGTAAAAGGACATGAAAAGCTGCAGATGTATTATCACCAGTACAAACACGTTTCAGAGCTTTTGCAAATCAGATATCAAAGCCACAGAACTCTGTGCTCAAAATGATTATTCTGCCATGGTTGGCTTCTTTGCTGGCTGCTCTGCCCCACCCTAATACTAGTTGCTGGTGCCATATCCAGTCCCATGCTGTGTGGTTGTACCTTGTCTGTGGTAGGTTAATTGAAATTATGGAGTTGCATTTATGGACAGCTGAGCATTCAATGGCTTTGATCATATAAAAGATTAATTCATTTTGTCAATACATATCATTTTTAGTCAGTATGAGTTTTAGCAAGGCATTTGTCCCCAGTAACAAACTTCAGCAAAGTATGCATTCTCCAAAGAAATGTTAGCAAGTTTCTGTTTTTTCCTTCAGTACAAATCTCAGCGAAAACTTTAACAAGTTGCTTTTGTTGTCAGTACAAAACTAGTAATAAAACTATCTTGCAGCAAAGAGCCATCCCTATATTATGTATGGTCTTAACTACCACCAGCACTGTTTTAACTTCAAATATGCCTGAAATTCATTAATGGCAAAGCAAATGTACAGTGTGTATAAACACAATTTAAAGTGCATATTATGCTCCAGGAAAGTTCTCACATTGCAAGGCAGGACTTTTTGTCCATGTTTCTAAGTAAGTGGCAATGTTTTTCCAGCCCAATAAGCTTTAGAAGATATTGCTCTAATGATAACAGGGCTTGGAGGCCATTTGAAGAAGGATGTGTGCCCTCTTTTACAGTGGAACACTTTTGTAATGCTTAAGGCCCAGAGGAATGCCCCAAATCCTAACTCATTGATGAATTCTTCTAATGAAGTAAAAGCCAGTAGTTTATTTGCAGAAGCTACTGTGTGCTATTCAGCGTGAAAAGATTCCATGAGGCATCTCAGTTAATATTATTTCCTGGTGCCTTTTTCTCTCCATATTTTTATCTTGTAGCCAAGCCCTAACTCTGAATATTAGGAATATTTTGTAAAGCAGGTCCAAGCTAGCTCACAAATTGCAGATGAGAATATTAACATTAACACTGGCTTGTTATATTTAAATAAGCCCTTATATCAGTGTGTACATTTTGTTTACCACGTTTACCACCAGCTAATGAGGGAAATACATCCTCTGTTCTTGGTAGATGTCACTGATTTGCATGCAATGCTGGGTTATTGTTAACTTTGAAACCACAGACACAAATAACCCCACTACTTCTTAATGGTAACTACAGTGGTTATCGTTCACTCCAGTTTACCTTAGACATAATCTGAGGTCTAGAAGTTGTTTCAGTTCTCCTCCCATTGACCACACCACAGAAAGTAATAGTGGAGATTTTCAAGATGTGCTTATTACTTTCTTTCCAAGCACAGTTTTTGCTTTCCTGAGTTACAGTGCTGAAACTCTCAGTTTAACTATTCAGTTCCAGTTTACCAAACTTTAACCTCAAACTCTGCCACGCCGAAGCCATCCTAGAGAACATTAGTTCCTCTCTCTAAAAGTTCAGATAATTTTGGAATGATGCAAATATCCATCCATGTATTTAAGTTCTGGTTGGGCAACAAGCACTAGGCTTGTCCCGAAGGCCGTCTGATGTCCCATGGACTCCAGCTAGTGCTGCTTCAGCTGGATCTTTCCCATGAAAGATCTTTCCTACTTCTATGATAGGATGTGTATGAGGAAAGAAATACTTCTTTCCCTATTTGTACCGAATTTGTTCCCAAGACTGCCGGCTGTGAATAGTGATATGTAAGTGCACATAAACTTAGAAGAGAACTCTGCCTAAAGGTGACAGTCCTCGAGGGTAGGAAAGAGGGATTGAACTACATTTGGCAAATGACCATCTGTGAGAGACTGAAAGAGTTAATGTCTCAAGCATTGTGGTGGAGCAAGTTCTGCGTAACAACCAACCCTGCATAACAACAAACCGCAGGTGAGAAGCAGGTCAGCACAGAATCAGCACAGGACATGAGCAACAACAGAAGGAGGAGGCCATGCCGCGGAGCCTGTGCAGTTCCCTGTTCTGACACTCTGAGCAGGGCAACTCACCATGCATGGCCAAAGTTCAAACAACGGTCATGCCTGCAGGGAGGGAGAAGTTACTCTCCAAACTGCCCCCAAGCCCACCAACCTATTTCCCAAAGGTTCTGAAAGCACAAACAGTGCATGACACCTATTTAGCCTAATGAGTTTGAGTGCCTGCCTGAAGGAGGGGCAAGGAGATGATAAAAGGGCACGAATTGAAGCTCCATGTGCGTGCCCTTCGTAACTGGACCTCTAGAGGGATCAATGCTAGATTCAGCACCGGTGAAGTCTTTATCTTCTTTCTTTTCTCTCTCTCTCTCTCTCTCTCTCT
>VYZV01018329.1:4969-26527 GCA_013401275.1 Pandion haliaetus | reverse complement strand
TTTTTTTTTTTTTTCTGAACTTTTATATTCATTATCATATCTTCTAACTTCCTTCCAGGTATGTTACTGATTCCACCACCTTCCTGACAGCACATTTCACCAGTTTTCTATCTGACTTTGTGTCATTTCTCACCCAAATTCCTTTTGCAAAGCATTCAACCACTGAGGTCCAGCAGTTCTACACTGTTTTTTGTTCAGTTCTTGTGTTTGTTCTGACCAAATGCAGTCAAATGTCATTTCTAAATGATGTTTTTAAAGTCAGCTATGATCTTCTGAACAGAGTGTTTGTACCACCACATATTCGGTAACATATTTGCAAGTAATGAGCTGATATTTTGTTAAAATTCTCCTAGGACATGATTCTTTAATGAACAGAGAACTTTTACTTGAAACACTGTATAAGGTAAACCTTTCTTACAAATGGGTTATCTAAATTTGGGGCTATTTCATTAACTGGAGTAAGAGGTTGAGTAGGAACAATTGGATTTTGTAATATGACATCCATATATATACTTTTGCACTGAAAAAAATTAAGGTATTTTGTGAGGTATTGTGCACAGACAAGCCTTGAGCAGCAGAAGTGTTTGTCATGTGTGCTCTTTCTTACCACACAGCATAAATATCTGTGACAACTAAGTACATGTTTTTATTATGTTTTTCAAAATGAAAATGACTGTGGAGGTTATTGGTCCGTTCTGCAGTCTTGAACTTCTTGGCATGATAGGGTAGTTATTTTGTAACTCACTGCTCTCCCTGACTGGAGATTTTCAGAGCTGTCAATTCCGTCTTCCATCAGGACTCATTTACATTGTGACATACCTCTGAGACTTGATCCTCACTCTTGTTTTACATTATGTGCTTGTGTTCACCTTGTGAGGACCCCCATTCATTCTGCATGCAGTCCCATGGGCTGCGTGCCACTAGTGCTGTTTGTGAGAGAGACTCCTTTGTTGTGAAGTAGCTATTCCAGAGTAGGAGACATCACACTGTCATATCCCTGTGACTGCCAATGCATTTTTCTCTTTATTGAGGACCTTAATGGGTTGAGGTGTGTGTCTTCCTCAGCATTTGTATACCATCAAAAAAATCAGAGTCTTTAGAAAATAGTTCTGGAAGAGATTTCAAGCACTAACCAAACCATCCAACCTGGGAGGAGGATAGCTAAGTCTATGTAATTTCTGGAAGAGGTATGCCTAACTTGTCCTTAAGATCTTCCTTCAGAATTTCAATTCAGTGATGTGATAAGCACAAACAAGGAAATGCAGATTCGTCTAGCTTTCTGAGAGCCTTCAGCAGTGATATTTGTTGTGGTAATCTGTTGTCTGGAACTTTGTCTTCATATTCAGGAAGTGAGCAGCAGTGCTTACTCTACCTAAGCAATTTTTCCTTTGTTATTTCAATTAGCAGTACTCTAGCCATAGCTCCATTTGTTTCTCTTGGCATAGACAATGGTCAGCTACATCTCACTTAAAGCCCAGGTTCTCCAAATGTTATTAAGTCCATAACCTATCCATACCAAACAGCAATTCTTCTCTCTATCAGTCATGGATGCTTTAATTTGAATAAGGACTACATGTGCACTGATGGTTAGACGGAATAAAAATACGTTGTCACCAAGACTGGTCAGGAAGTCAAGGACAGAGAGAGTGACTGGACTCTGTGGCATGGTAGACTCTTACATGGTTGCATGAATAACCAGCTGAAATATTCAATATTACTCATTTATTTCCTCATCTCATTCACTATAATGAACCCTTAGCTTTGACTGTCTTTAGATGCTGATATTGGGCATTTCCTCCTTTACCAGAAGTAGGTCTCCTCAGAGAAACTTTTGTTTGTTTTTCCAAATTCAAGGCTTGGATTGCTTGTGGGACCACGGAGACTAATGGTTCTTCTTTTACCTCTCCCAAGCAGTAGCTATTTGGCTTTTCACCTCTCCTCTTCAGTTTGTGGCTGCATCCATCCCTGCTTTTGCCAACATCCTCTGCCCTACTCTGATCTAAAGTCATTAGACACATTCAGAGTTACTAAGGTGAACACTTCTAATTGGAAAATCTTTGCAAATCATTATTTATACACAACTCCTGGACCTTGTCCCACTGTACAATCAATCTTGGAAACTGACAATGTGTGCACGAAAAATTGCAAAGCAAATCTGAAGACTTCATTTAAAAAAGAGTCTTTCTGTCTGCCTCTTTGTGGCATTCAATAAGCCAATATCATCAGATATTTCCTCGGTTACTGTGCTATAAAACCTGCTCTGTACTGGTTACCCTGTAGGTCAAAAAGGACTGGAAAGCATCCAAAGGAACTGGGAAATTTCTAGGGAAAATGTAATGACATATCTGAAGAAAAGTTATTAACTGATGTTCAGAAATACCTGCTCTCAGTTTCAGTGTTTCCACCAAAAAGTGCTTTTGTCAGGGTTTTGTACTTGTTATTTTTGAGGGATTAAAAAGCTTTTTATTAGGATGTTTCATTCTGAGACTTTTCCTCAACAGGATGAGACCTTTGAGGTATTCCACTGAGATATTGATCAGACTTTTATTACCATTCTATTTTATTTTCATCATCTGGGGGAGAATTTGTGCTGAAAGGGAAGATAAAACGAAAAATGAACTTGGTCCTGTGATGAGCTGTGTGCATTCTGCATTGAAATGGAAGCAGTCCCAGACTGGCTCCAAAATTGTTCTGGTACCAGGATAAGACTGGTACCAGGTTAGGTACTAGTCATTTCATTGGACAGCACATTTCATCAGGCAACAGGACCTATCTGCATTATAAAAGAAAATAATATAAAATTGTTGAAATATAAAAATTAAATAATAATAACAATATATGGCAATCTCTAGAAGTGGGTCCATGTGAACCTCATGGGGTTCAACAAGACCAAGTGCAAGGTCCTGCACCTGGGTTGGGGCAATCGCCAATGTCAATACAGTCTGGGGGATGAGCAGACTGAGAGCAGCCCTGCTGAGAAGGTCTTGGGGATACTGGTGGATGAAAAATTAGACATGAGCTGGCAATGTGTGCTTGCAGCCCAGAAAGCCAATTGTATCCTGAGCTGCATCAAAAGAAGCGTGGACAGCAGGTCAAGGGAGGTGATTCTGCCCCTCTACTCCGCTCTCGTGAGACCCCACCTGGAGTACTGCATTCAGCTCTGGGGTCCTCAACATAAGGACATGGACCTGTTGGAGCAGGTCCAGAGGAAGGCCACAAAAATGATCAGAGGGCTGGAACACCTCCCTGTGAAGACAGGCTGAGAGAGTTGGGGTTGTTCAGCCTGGAGAAGAGAAGGCTCTGGGGGCACCTTTCAGTACTTAAAGGGGGCTTATAAGAGAGATGGGGACAGACTTTTTAGTAGGACCTGTAGCGATAGGACAGGGGTAATGGTGTTAAACTAAAGGAGTGTAGATTCAGGCTAGATATAAGGAAAAATATTTTTACAATGAGAGTGGTGAAATGCTGGAACAGGTTGCCCAGAGAGGCAGTAGATGCCCCATGCCTGGAAACGGTTAGGCTGGGTGGGCATCTGAGCAAGCTGACCTAGTTGAAGATGTCCCTGCCCATGGAAGGGAGGTTGCACTAGATTGTTAAAGGTCCCTTCCAACACAAACCATTCTATAATTCTATGATTCTATGATTTAAAAAGCATTATTAGTGGCTCAAGATTGGACACTCTCAAGGATACTCAAACTATTGTTTTCATGAATCTGTTATAGTGTTTCTCACTTGGAATTTCACTATCTATTGTTTCATTTTTTTTGTGCAAGAGGTATAGCTAGTCAGTAGCTCCAACTAGATGTTTAGTTTTAACAATTGCCAATGAATTTAACAAAAGTTTAAGCACTAAGCACATCAGAGGATTACTCCGGCAAATTCAATACCAGCTGCCGTCTACTTTCTCTTTGATATTCTGAAAACAACATGATTTATCATTTTTAGTGGCTTATTATTTTAGAAGTTCTACATTTTCCATTAATCAGTGTTAGGGCAAGACGCTAATCATAAAAACATCTGAGACTAATATAAGAAAAATGGGAACAAGCACCTCTGTGATAAAGACCTCAAAATGTCTTGGGATGCAAATAAAACAAACTTAAGAAGAATCTGCATAATCTCCTACAAGCATTATCCAGGCAGAGAAAACCAGTTGTTCTCACATACTCTGACGTGATGAGTTTTAAAACAGTTCAGGAGACTTCAGGATAACTGGACATTTAAAAAACATGGTTTCATAATCTACAAATAATCGTGTTTATTTTATATCAGTACTTGCCAAGCAATTGAATAAAAAGATCATTACCTTCATGAGAAGGTAGAAGAAATGTGAAATTTTAATTAATGGGAAAAATTGCTACATATGTTAGAGCAAAACCTGTAGACAGAACCACTGCCAGCTGGACTGTAAAAATTGAACCAGGGCTATACTCTGGACACAGGCAGTAGAAATCTTCTCAAGCAACCACCAGACAGTGTTAGCCAGTATCAGAGATGACACTTCCTTAAACCTGTCCTCATTTGTCACTACTCTTGTAAGCAGTCTGAAGCTCAGCCTCATTTAACCTACATTTATACACTCAGTATTTAAATTAGTATTGCAACTACAGGGACGGATACTTCCTGAAGCTACTTAGATACAAGAGGTCTGATGTGGAGGTGTCTGTCACTCTCCATGAGGTATAGATCATGTCTAACTCCTGGTGTCACTGGTATAGTGGCTATCTATCTCAGTTTATTGCTTTCTGAGTCTGATGCAGAAAAAATCTGCATACAAAAATTGGGTGTAAGTGTATTAAATAAGATACTGAGTAATGAGCTTTTCATTTATGTTGCTTGGATGCTACAATGCTACAGCTCATGCCTAATTATATCTTTGTCAGATTTAGCTAAGTCAGTAGGTCAACTGTTACCCCCAGGTTATCGGTTCATAAAACCAACCAAGTTATGTGTAAATAAAGGAGCACAAAGCAATACGTTTGGTTTCACACAAATGTTTCAAATATCAAATGGCCTCTGATGACAAAAGGGCAAAAGGCTCTCTGCCTTGATAGTCTTCCAGAGTCTAGTTTCTGAGTTTTGGCAATGTCTTCTGAGAATTTTTACTGTCTGCACAAGCCTAATTTTTCATTCCTAGTCCTGGTGTTCTTCCAGGATACCCTTCTTCCCTGGATCTCAAAACCTCTCTAGGTTCCTTAATTTCACAGTATTCAATGTGGCTTTGGAGCATGCTCCTACCTTGTTCTTCAGTGTGACTCATCTTGCTTCTTTGCTTGGCTCATAAGTTCACCTACGATCCAGACCTCGCACCAGAAGGATCTTTGGCTGCTGCAGTTCTTCAGTGTGTCATGTCCCAGCTTTGGCTCTACCCAAGCTCCAGCCTAGCCAGGACTATGGCTGGACATGACTGCTGTGCTCCAGTTAAAATTCTGTGACGTGCTAAAGGTAGTTAATGACCATATAACTGACCTTGCACTGAAAGGTATTGGGAGTTGTCACTTTGAATCTAACAGTTGCAGGAGCTGTTGTACCTCAGAGATTCCTATATTCTGTCTTTCAGTTGAAATCATTACCTGATTGTAACAGCTTGTATTGAAGTCTAATGTCAGTGTGAATGAAACTTTGGTGTGCAAGACGGCATTTTGACCTGCATAGACTTGACAAGAAACCAATGCAACCAAATATAACTTAAGTAACTGCTGAAATTCAGTAAAAAGATATCTTTCAATCATATTTTGAGCAACACAAATAAACTTGCTTTTATGGTTGAAAAGAAAAAAACCTCCTACTTTTAACTAAGACAATTTAAAAAAAAAACCTATTAGGCTCTGCCATAAATAGCTCAATTTTATTTTAAAAAAGTAAGCCCCTCCACCCAAAGCATCAATATATTCTTGTTCAGAAAAGCTTGGTTTGCAGTCTTGGATTTGTGAATTGGTGGATAGAAGGGCACCGTTTACAATAATGGTAAAGTAAAATAATCACTCCTTGACTAAAGGAATTATTGTTGTAGCTTCAGACATCTAGCCATGTAGACAGAGATAGCAAGGGTACAAATAGCAATCTTCTCAGGATTTTCTGAAAATGCACCTTATGTAGGGTATTCTACCATTAGCTTTATCCAGACAGTCATCTGGATCTTTATCCAGGCTCACAAAAATGCAGGTTGATAAAATTGCTTGTACACTAATGATTCAGCCCTAAGCTGCAATCTCAGCATGTAGTGTAAGTGAAGAATAGCTGGGTTTGTGATGTGACTGGAAGAAGTCCAAAGAAAACTGCTGTTCCTCAGGAGCCAGTGGCTGGCCTTCAGCGTACTCTGGGTCTCTGTTGAACAAATAATATACCAGCAAGGCAGTAGGTAAAGCTCCACTGCTGGAGACAACCCTTTTTGAATACATGCCAAACTCTGGGACCCAGAGTGTGTGCTAATTAAAAATCCCATAGCAGCCTGGTAGCAACAAAATGTTAATTTCCACATTCTGTCTATCCAACAGTCACTCTTTCATATTTTGTTTTTCTCAAAAGGTTGGATCAACTGCTCATATGACTTGCTCATTACTTTGAGGATAAAACTTACTGCTCTTTTAGTGATCTGCTATATTTTTAAGTGATTATGAGAAGGCTTTAATGTAACAGGTAAATTACAACCAGAGAAAAACAGGGTCCTTTCAAAGAAGGATATCTGCTTGCATTTCGGTCAGGACATTAACTCACTAAGTACCTAGCTCTGCTATTGCTTTTTACCATTGCACAGAAGTCAGTTCCCTGCCTAGGCAAGCAGCTGGGAACTGGAGGAGGCCAGTAGCAATGGGGAAAGGAGTGGCAAAACTGTGGGTATGTGCAAAGGGAGAGGTAGTGTTGCAGGGAGGAGCAGATGAGCTGAGCTGAACTGCTCAGGGCGACTGGATGCGGGAAGAGACCATAACTGGAATGATGGGTGGGAGGAAAAAGAGGGAAGATGGCTGTATAGGAACAGGTTGAAAAGATGGCAGAAGAGGTCTCTGCTGGGAACAGGCTGGGAGGAGCCCATGATCACTAAAGAACATGGTCTCCCAGGGCCTGGGAAAGGACCTGTAGCTCCACAATTTCTCCTGTGGCCTGTGTTCTGGGCTTTTTCCATTTTTTCTTTGTTAGTTGTTGTTGTTGTTTGTTTTGTTTTGTTTTGCTTGGTTTTGTTTTTTTTAAAGGAAACTAGAAGCACACACATACGTGTAAACACACAAAAATATCTAAAGTGACTGTAAAAGACTGTCAAGATTAAGCACTCAGAATTCATGAAATGCCTTTGGGGGTGTCTGTACAATGATCCCTAGGTGCACATGCAATATGATTACAGAGGTTTGGTAATTTTCCAGGATATAATTAATGAGATAGCATCAGAAACTGCTGATCCTTCAGAACTGAAATCATTTGTAGAGCCCTATCAGACTGAATAGAATTAAGTCAAAATGCAGTCAGGAAAGTTTCCTGCCCTCTTCATGGACAGGCTCATAGGAGCCTGGGATGAAACATCTGCAAAATCTGTGACTGGCCAGCTGTGCAGCTTGTCTCAGTGCCTACATGCCCAGGTCTTCTCATGTCTGTCATTTCCTCATTTCCTCATGCCAGACTCGGGGGTCCTGTTTCTCTTCTTCAGGGCACTCTGAGCCCCCACCCATGAAAGCTTTAGTTTAAATGGGAGGGTGTAGGAGTATCTGCTATGTAAATTAGAGTCTAACAGCTCCGTCTCCCAGTGCTGAGGGTTCCAGGGGTCACCCTGGGATCTCTCTTGGGATCAGTGTATTTCCAAATGTCTTTAAAGCTTTAACATTAAATATTTTTCTTCCCACTTAGATTTTCTCCTTCATTGGAATTTTGAAAATTCAAATATTTTAAAAAGGAGCAGTTATTTTGTTATTTTAGTCCGACCCTTGACCAGCTCCAGCTACATTATCCTTCACTATTTTTTTCAGCCTTATTCAGTGCACAGGATAGATGGTAGCTACTTAATGAAATAGCACTTGATATTTGTTTCATGTTTAGTCATTTAGTTTATGACCCCTTGGGTATTTACTGCATACTAGTGTGAGGAGAGAATTAATACGCTAGGGGCTTTTCAACACTGAATCTAAATGTTTCACAGATACTAAAGAGTGATTGTTTTATTATGTAAACATTGAATAGTTGGTACAAGCATGGCCATTTCCCATCTTTCACATGTTTGGTTTTCTAATCCTTTTTTAATATATCTAGTGCATGTACTTCAGAATCCAAGTGTAGAATAGATGTATTCTTCATGCTCTGCAAACTTTCATTAGAGAAGATGGCTATTCAGCATAAAATACTAAATATGTGAACAGACTACCTAAAATTTATGGTAAGGTTTCTACTACGTAAGTATAGATCAAATAGTGCTAGAAATCTGAATATTTTCAGGCAAAGAGCAAACACAAGTGCTAACTGGGCATAGAACAGATATACATTGTACAAAAAAGTCCCCCAATAGACATTACAAAAAAGGTTTTGGAATTTTCCTTTTCTCAGTTTTGTCCCCTTCACTGTACTGTAGAAAACAAAAAGGTTTTAAGTTACAGGCAGCCAGTCCGTAACTCAAAAGCTGATATGGCTCTGATGAGATTGATTTACATCTCTGTCTGTAGGTGCACTGTTAGGCACTGTGGCTTAGAAGTTAGGTGATTACCCTTGAAAGAACTCTCTACAGAGCAATGCAATGCAAACCAGATACATAAGAAGATGTTTCTAAATAAAGGGCCTAGAAACAATGTTCACTCACTAAAATACTTTTTTTAAAATTTTTAACTGTTTTTCCCCAGACTCTCAAAAGAGTTTAAATTTCCATTGGGAAAAAATCACTTATACAAATATAATAAGATACAGCATCATCCAAGTAAGACAAAATTAGGAAAGAAAGTTCCTTTCATCTTCCATTAGGCTAAAATTATAAATTTATGCAAGGTAAGGGGGAGAGTGAAGATACAAAATCACCAGAAAACAGTCTGGGATACTCAAGGTAGAATCAAGCCTGCTTTTCACTAGTGCTTTAATCAGCCTTTAAGAAACCCATGTTCCTCTTTTTGCAACACAAGTTACCAAGTTCCAAACTTCTGCCTCCAGTGGGATGGTGTTTAGCCATGTGTCCATAACTGTGACTATAGATACCCAAGTTGTGGACCTAAACCTCAGTGTCTCATTTTCAGATATGATGACATCTGCTACTGTCATTGGCTCCTTATTTCAGCACAACTGAAGTTCAGCATCCCTCTGTCCAGTCATCAGTCCATGTCTTCCAATTCATCTTTGTGTTATGTGGCGAGGCTGGTAAGTATATCTGCCTGAAAGCATTCAGCCATTCTCCTTTTGCAACTACTAGTTAATCCCTGTGCCTGTTCTCCAATATGATTATTTTCTTGCTTTTGGGGTTTTTTTTGTGCTTTCTAGATTAGGGCTGCAATCTTTAGACAAAAAAAAATGAAATACCTCAGCGTGGTATTCTCATTCGTTAGCAGTTTTTAGAATATTACAATGAATTCTTTTCTTAATACAGCCTTGCATAGGTGTACTTGTATTTACTGCAGCATACAAATGAGTTAACTAAAAGCATCTTCCCTGATTGAAGTCAAACCCCATCTCTATGTATGAGTCTTCATGAGCTGTGTTTGTCTTCACTGAAATTCTTTTGCTGTTGTTTTCCATTTTCTTAGCTGTGTTAAATCTTTCTGATATCCGTCATTTTCCCTGTTAGATTTGCCTAGTTAGACTCAATTAGCCTAATTAATTTTGCATTCTGTCTATCTCTTCCACCTCTTTATTCACCTGCTCTTCCAGGTCAGCAGAAAACATTCACCATCACGATTCCTCCAAGAACATGGGGCATCTGCATTTTAACCTACTTCTCTTGCTTTCTCCAGACCTGTCATTGATCTTTTTGTGTCACCTAGCATCTGCAGCATCTTTCCTGCTCCCTCCCAAGCAGCATGCTCATTAAAGTATGTAGGCTACTGAACATGCAATGTGCTTTGCAGTGTGTAACCCTAGAGATCATAACATTCAGGTTTGGTAGCAGCAGATCTCTGAGGCCCATATGTTTCTGAATTTAAGAGAGGATAAGGTGAGGACAAACACAGTGCAAGAAGAAGAGGTGTTACACAGCCCTCTGCAAAAGCAAATAAACACACACAGAAAAAAAAACGGTTCCCGAGTGACATGTAAAAAGATTTAGTGGTTCTCCTTAAGCCAAGCTGCTTCCAAGACTGTCAGGAGCTCATTAAAATCAGGGAACTGTGGCTGTGAGACGTGATAGAGGTGAGCACAGCAAGGGGTAAGAGCCTGGAGAAATAAGCTCACAGGTGGGTGAAGTGTGGACTATTAATAGGCCTCTGAGAGAGGGAGATGTGACTTTTGAAATAAACTCTTATAGAAAAAGGAGAGGCAGGGTTGGTATAAATACATATATAACACTTGTCTTAAAATAATGTTTTGTCAGCACTAGATTTCAATCTCTGCTTTGGGTGCTGGGTGCTGAGTGTTTCTTTAGAAATTTTTTGTCACTAGGCTTGTTTTGAAATTCTAAATTTTTTTCTTACAAAACATTTGCACTTTCAATTAAGGAGGGAATTTAAATTGCTGACTATTAGCTTAACTGAAGTGAAAAACCGAGAAGATCCTATGAGGAGAGAATTTCCCTGTTGAGCCTTGTGAAACACAGCTGGATTTAAAAGACAGGATTAGAAACAAGTATTCAAAACATCCAGGAAATGTGACTGTCAAGGGAACCTCTGTAGCCCAGCAGGACAAAGCTCTGCACAGGCTACAGCTCATGTTTTAAAGTGCTGCAAATCTTTGAAAACCATTCAAAGTAGCCACAGACCAAATTAGGCTTATAAAACTAAAGGAGAGGTCTTTTGTTAGAAGGCAACAGTGAGTCTATACTGGGAAGGCTGAAAGGCAACTTATTACCTGTGATGGGAAGAATAGTGCTGAAAAATGCCAGATCTCAAGTTTTTCAGTCCTAAATATCATGGTATTTTTGTTTTTCCATTCACATTCTCCCTTAAAGGGAGGTGATGTTACAAAAAGTGATTAAGCAGCTGAATGGGCAAAGACATTTTCAGAAGGATTTCAGCTCAGGTGATCAGTAAGGAAATGAAACGAGCACATGGTTTGGGGTGAAAAGGAGTCAAAATGGGCTGGGGAGGCACAAGAAGGTTCTTGTCACATACACAATTATTGAACTGCAAAAGCTGTGGGCTTTCACATTGCAGGTGTACAGCCAGCCATTGCAAAAATGATTACAAAAACCCAGAAAATCAGGTGTCTAAGAGCAGTCTGAGCAAAAGCTGCATCATGGGGTCTGTGAGGAAGCAATGCCCTTATGCTGCTGATGTGATGATCCCAGTTGTACTGGGATGATAAAACGAACTGGATTCAAAAATCTACCCACAAAATATGGGCAGCAGAGAGTGACCAGCCATAAGGAGGCAACTAATTGTTTTCTTTTTCTCAGCATATTAAATCTTTTCTCCACTATTTGGCTCTAGAATAAGACTTCTGAACTGAAATTCAGCTTTTCAGCATTTCCGTTTTAGGGATTTTCTAGTGAGTTAGTACAGCATGCATCTTTTCATTGTGTTTTCTCAGGTTGTTTCAGTCTTAGACTGACTTACAGAAGTACTCTTCCTCACTTCAGAGGAAAAACAAAGCAATTGTGAATTGTTGGCTTGATTTTTCCTCTAAAAGCAGATGAGAATGTTGTTCCAGCCAGGCTCATCAAGAACTTGGATAGCAAGATGTAAGTAGATTTTCTGCAGCTAACCTTTGGCAGGAAATGAAATGAATGTTGGGGGCCAACATTTAAAAGGTGAACTGGGCTGTAACTTGACAATGCAGCAGTTTCTCCTCACCTTCATAGGTTCATCTACTAAGAGGTAAAACCTTACTGAAATGTAAGAGTCAGGACTCTACTTTGGCTGATGTGGTGTTGCAGATGGATTTGGCACATACAGCTACTGCTACTGTAGTTTTACAATGCAAAATAAGATCCCTTTGAAGATGGAGGTTTAGAAATAAATGTTTCAACTAATTAAGCTTAATTGTGTCAGCCTGAGGTGGCTGATTAGTATAACATGCACAACTGTAAGCAGAAGACTGTACAGGATCTCCAAGGGTTCAGAGTAATTGAAGATGAAGTATGAATGAGAGCACTTTTAAGCAGGGGAGAGAATGCAAGTTAGTGTAATAAGAAGCTGAGGCAAGGAGAACCAGATTGATTACTTCGTAAGAGCTGGAGGCATGGTGGGTCTACATAGTCCCTGTATGTCCTGATTCTGAGATACAAAGAAGTCTTTTTGGTCTGGAACTGGAGTTACCCAACACTGTCAAGAATACACTTGACAGGGAAGTACCTGGCGGATGATGAGAGTGACAGGGACCATAACTCCTCTTGCTTACAGTGTATGTTAATCCTTGCTGTTGGAGTAATTAGGAAATGGTATTATACAACTGTATTAGGATTGATGGGGTTTCTCTTTCTGGTACAGCTTGTGCTTCAACAGGGTATCAGATGCAGGGCACCAAAGCAGCTGTGGTACAGAATAAGTCCAATGTTTCACATAGTTGCTAATTTATATTCTGGCTTTGAACAAACTTAAGAATATGCTCACTGAAAGTAGATGTCTCAGATTTCAGTATTACTCCTGTAGCTGACAGAATAATCTGTGTTTGAAAAAAGGGAGGTCATTTCTCCAGAACAGAGAAGGACTGAAAAAAACCCCAACCCATGATCACCTTTAACTCCCAAGTATGATGTCATTCAAACTGACTAATACAAGCATTGTCGTTCACTGCACAGAGGTTTGACATCCAGGCAAGCTGCCTCTTGCTTTGTTGTTGAATGCATATGCTGGTTTGGACTGAGGTAGAATTAGTTTTCTTCATAGTAGCTGGTATGGGGCTATGGTTTGGATTTGTGCTAGAAACAGGGTTGATAACTCAGGGCTGTTTTCGTTACTGCTGAGCAGTGCTTACACAGAGCCAAGGCCTTTTCTACTTCTCACCCCACCCCATGAGCAAGTAGGCTGGGGGGGCACAAGAAGTTGGGAAGTGACACAGCTGGGATAGCTGACCTCAACTGACCCAAGGGATATTCCAGACCATATGACATCATGCTCAGCATATAAAGCTGGGGGAAGAAGGAGGAAGCAGGGGGGGACATTCGGAGTGATGGCGTTTGTCTTCCCAAGTCACTGTTATGCGGGATGGAGCCCTGCTTTCCTGGAGATGGCTGAACACCTGCCTGCCCATGGGAAGTGGTGAATGAATTCCTTGGTTTGCTTTCCTTGTGCGCGCAGCTTTTGCTTTACTTATTAGACTGTTTTTATCTCAACCCACGAGTTTTCTCTCTTTTACTCTTAAAATTCTCTCCCCCATCCTGATGTGGGGGGAAGTGAACGGTTGGCTGTGTAGTGCTTAGTTGCCTGCTGGTGTTAAACCACGACATTATACTAGTTTGTTTTTTTTATTTTAACTTGATACCGGGGCTAATAGACAGTTGGTCAAATGGCAATGCTAACAAGCCGTTGCTCTGAAAAGTCAGAGAGAACTAATTTCAGAAGTTTTCTTTGGTTTGAATATACAAATACAGACTATGCTGCTTGGTATGTCTGGTTCAAGTGTCATGTGTATCTGCATGAATGATTATATTTTGGGGTGACCTTCTCTAAATACAAACCTACAGGTGAACTCTTTACAAAGTCTTTTTGATTTCTACAGAGATATAGTAGAAAAATATCTGAGAACTCCCTCTCTAGAAAAATCCTGATATACAAAGAGACTTGGTTTGATCTCTGCATGAGTTTATATATATTGTTCAGACTTTTCTAAAGGCTCTTGTGTCTAACCATTATGTCATCTTTTGTCCTCTACTATAAACTCTGCATCCCCTCTTTTTCTCTTTCTCTGTCTTGTGGGCTCTGAAGACATGACAGTTTTCAGAAAAGAAGCAATACTAATGGAAGGCAATTTGGAGGACTATAATCTCCACCTGTATCTGTTCCAATAACCTTCATGTGTGTCACAGCATGCCCTAAAATTCATGTCACCTGTAATTTATTTCTAAATGTTAGACTGGGAGAATTTTTGTGTGGGCACAGTGTGATCAATTTAGACCACTTTCAGAAGAACTGGTATTTCTCACTGTGAGGAATTCTCTATTTGTGAGATAAGATGGACTACCTAAACTTGCACAGGTTTGACTCATTCCATGAAAAATGTGAGTGGACAATAGATAGCGACTATGCTATATTTCCTGAAAAGGTTTCATGTACCATCTTCTACCTATGAAAAATTTTGTAAATGGTTTACTTTTCAGCTCAACTGTAGGAATGAATGGTCAAGAAAACCCTTGAAAAATAATAAATTGCAAAAGAAAAAAAAATCAGGGGGATACTTGTTGCCAATATATATGAAATATCACCTCAATTCAGCAATTGCTAACTTTTCTCAGTATCAGAGAAATAAGAAAAGATGTCATGAGGGCTTCTTCAGATCTTAGCAAGCGAAATTTCATACCTTACCACATCTTACCTTATCACTGCGGTTTAAAGACAGTGAATGGAGGAGGAAATAAGAAAGAATAATTTAAACTTTGGTCCTTTTAGGTTTCCTTTTTTTTTTTTTTTTTTTAATAAAAAGATCTGAGGAAAAAAGTATCAAAGAGGACGAAGTGCTTCTTTTGGCCACCTAAATTTTTAAGGAAATCTACTTATAAAAGGTTATACCATCTTGAAGCATCACCTATTACTATGTAACTGACAGAGACTTCAACAACTGGAACTTGAAATAAGTTCAGCCACACTTCCACTCCAATATTTCTCTTGTAGTATTTTACACCTCACACTGGTATTGTAATAAATATGCTGAGCATAACATCATGGACTTGATATTATTCAACATGACAGGGTCCTGATTCAAAGAATAATGTCATTTAAATGTCTATGTGTCAAATTCCTTTATTTATTCATTGTTAACTGCAATATAGAAGTAATGTGTATTTTACTTACACCCTTTCACCACTGAGCATCTGATGACTGTGCATACATACATAATGCTAATCAGTCAGTGGCAGTATACATACTACATAGTGTAACAGAAAACATTCAGGTAAAACTTTCCAGTTGTCTTTATACAAGGTTTATATGGTCAGGTCGGCTTCTTTTACAAGAAAATTAATTCATGTAACAGTCAGTTCCTTCTGAACAAAATCATTAAAAGAAATTTCAGAGACAGGGTGCTAGGACTTGTGCATTTTGGTAGAAGAGAACGGATTTGACATCAATGGACCAGGATGTGTGCAGTTGTGTTGGGCTTATGCGGCAAGGTTTTAGTAGCGGGGAAGCTGCAGGGGTGGCTTTTGTGGGAAGGTGCCACAAGCTGCCCCCATGTCCAATAGAGCTGATGCCAGCCGGCTCCAAGACAGACCCACCACTGGCCAAGGCCGAGCCCATCAGTGATGCTGGTAGCACCTCTGTGGTACCGTATTTAAGAAAGTACAAAAAATTCTGCACAAGAGCAGCTGGGAGAGAGGAGTGAGAATATGTGAAACAACCCTGCAGATACCGAGGTCAGTGAAGGAGGGGCAGGAGGTGCTCCAGGCGCCAGAGCAGAGATTCCCCTGCAGCCCATGGTGAATACCATGGTGAGGCAGGCTGTCCCCCTGCAGCTCATGGAGGCCCACAGTGGAGCAGATATCCACCTGCAGCCCGTGGAGGACCCCACGCCGGAGCAGGTGCATGAGCCCAGAAGGAAGCTGCAGTGGGGGAGGGCCTGCACTGGAGCAGGCTCCTGCCAGTGTCTGTGGCCCATGGAGGGGAGCCCATGCTGGAGCAGGTTTTCTGGCAGGACTTGTGACCCCACGGGGGACCCACACTAGAGCAGTCCATTCCTGAAAGACTGTACCCTGTGTAAAGGACCCATGCTGTAGCAGTTCTTGAAAAACTGCAGCCGTGGGAAGGACCCATGCTGAAGAAGGTCATGAAGGACTGTATCCCATGAGAGGGATCACATGCTGGAGGAGGGGAAGAGCGTGGGGAGGAAGGATCAGCAGAGACAAAGCATTATGAACTGACTACAACCCCCATTCCCTGTCTCCCTGCGCTGCTTGGGAGGGGAAAGAGGTTGAAGAATTGGAGTGTAGTTGAACCTGGGAAGAAGGGATGGGTGGAGGGAAGGTGTTTTTTGATTTGTTCTTATTTCTCATTATCCCACTCTGATTAATTGGAAATAAATTAAATTAATTTCCCTAAGTTGAGCCTGTTTTGCCCCTGATCATAGAATCATTTAGGTTGGAAAAGACCTTTAAGATCATTGAGTCCAACCATGCCCACTAAACCATGTCATGAAGTGCCCTCTCTACATGCTCTTTGAATACCTCCAGGGATGACGACTCCACCACTTCCCTGAGCAACCTATTCCAGTGCCTGAAATGGTGAGTGATCTCCCTGTCTTTATCTTGACCCATAAGCTTTTTGTTGTGTTTTCTTCCCCCCTGTCCTGTTGAGAAAGGGAAGTGATAGAGCAGCTTGGTGGGCACTTGGGGCCAGCCAAGTTCAACCCAACACAGCAGTTTAGGTGTTTTATAACCCAGAACACTGTCTTTGGCGTACTTAATAGTGGGAGTAGCAATACCCTCTGAGCAAAACTTAGCACTGCAGCAGCTGGAAATTTCTGAGTTGGTACAGAATACACTGTACTGTCTCATTCTCTGGTGAAGAGTTTGCTAGACATATTTTCACTGTTGAAAAATAAGTGTAATTTAGAACATAGTACCCAGTTATACTTCAGTAAAACTGCTTCATTGCCTCCTAGATGAATATATTTTCCCTGTGGTAGTTTCCAGAGACCTGATTGTGACTAAGAGGCTGTTGTATTACACTGTGTTATGCAGGGTGACATTTCCTACTGAGAGAAGATGACATTTAAAGATCCCAGACCCGCAGAAATTTACACTTGTGCTTGTTTTTTAGACCACTTAGTGAGACTAACTTCATAAAGTTACAAAGGTGGAGAAGTCCCTGAGGACTGGAATGTACTTCAGTAATTATCGAATAAAAGTTTAAAAGCCACAATAGACAGTAGCCTAGAGCAACAGATTGCCGATAGTGGTAAAGTAATTGTGGTGTGCCTGACTAATCTGAAAGTTTTAAAAACCCATGCTTCCAGCAACTGCTACTACTGAGAGAGGGCTTGAGTGGTGGGGTGGTAAGCAGTGTTGTAACTGTAGCATGGCAGTACTTGAGAATCATTGATTGATGCAAGAAATTCTAATGATGCAAAAGTCCTTAAAATTATCAAAGTTGTCTGATGCGGCTGAGACCTTAGGAATGATATGGGTTTTCATGGGAAGACGCCAATAAGCACTTTTCTGTGCCATCATTTTGTAACACATTTTCTATAATTAGAAAAAAGCTGCCACAGAAAAGTTTTTACAGCTATTACTTGGTATATACTCTTTATCCTACACCTCTCTCAGGCTCCCTTATCATTTTAATCAGTCAGACCAGACACAAGAAGGAGAGAGGAACTTTATCTACTAATACATTTTGACAATCTAAAATATGTCATTTTAATCCATATATGTAAGTGCCAACATCTCATGTCTGTTACCTTAGGATCTACTGAGCCTGGAAAGCAGAAGGCTTTTCAGATTTGCAAAGGTTTGGTATATATGTGATTAGTCCTGATAGTTCATGAGATACTGGATGTGAAGTCTGTCATCCATCCAAGTGTTTTCTATTACCTATGTTGCAATGTCTGTTAGTAATCTGTAATTAAAAGAGTTATTGAGAGGACTTTGATAGTGGTTCCAAAACCAGAGAGTGGCTGGAAAAGTGCCATCAGAGTGCTTCTGTCCTCTTTGTCCTGGATTAAGAGACTGAAGCAAATGATTGGGTCTTCATTTCTTCCTGAGCTGAGTGTCTTCCAAGCTGTAAAGTTGATGCAGCTGAGCTTAATATGTTAAACCAGACATGGCTCTGGTGTGATGTATGCCTGAGGCTAACCCATCTTCCAGCCAGTCTCAGGTTTAGGGAACACAAATGGGACTGTAAGTCAGCTTCTTCCTATTGTTTAGATGAAGATGAGGATGTAGCTCCAAATGTGTGATGTTAGGAAGTTACACCATTTTTCTAGGACCTGAATATACTGGAGATAGTGACATCCATCCTATGTCTAGAGGATATCCCAGCCAGACGTGGCAGAGAGGCCATGTGACCATGTCAAATCTGTTGGAGGTCCACCTTATCTGTGGATCAGAATGCTTTAGTTCTTCCAATGAATGTGTTGAAACACTTTCAGAAACCGTCATTGCCAAATATGTGGGCAGTAGGTATTTTGGAAAGCATGCAGCAGCTGAATATAGTTCCAGAATCAATAACTGTTCCTTAACAGGTTTTTTTACAGCCAGTTCCAGGACCTCTACTGTTGAGGAGGTAAACATCAATCGGCTAAAAATGTGATTCTCTCTCATTTGATAGAAAGCCCTACATTATCTATACCTTAAGCCAATGCCCCTTTGGGCTGCTCAGGGTGAAATAATAAACACTATTTAGAAGATAAGAACTTTGTGACCATGAATGGAGGACTATTTTGGTCTGTCTGATCATGCAGATGAAGGTTCAGATTTATTACAAAATCAATGTGGGGCAGCTGACAGATGTATGAGGCGTTCACATACCATTTCTAATGTGGATCTAGTGTATACATGAAAGCTAACATACCCGATTCATGTGGAACAATACCTGAGATGACTGCAAGCAAAAACATTCAAGTGGTGCTCTATTAGTAATATTACTGTTAATCTCCTGTAATTCTAGTGGCAAGTATGCACATAAAAAATGATACGGGATATTTGTCTATTTGTCATGTAAATGTAATTAATGCAAGATCAACTTAAATAATTTTGGGGAAGGCTGATAACATTCAGACAGCAGCTAATTGTGTAATGGTTGGAGAGGGTCTGAACAGCATAGAGAATAGGATGCTGTCTATGTTGTTGAAATACAGAAAGTGAAAGCTTTAGTAGGTTGGTTTGGATTTCGTCTGTACTCTTACCAGGACTTTACAGCAGCGACAGGGATGTCAAGAAGGATTTATGGAAGACACAGTAAAAAAACGTGAAACTGGATGGTGAAGGCAAATACATTTACAGCCTTCTCCTTATCTGCTTTAGGAATTAAGGGAGTTTCACTAAAAGATATTTACTAGCTTTGAAATCAGTATTCCACTTATCTATGATGTCATAGCATCCCTGTTTTATGTTACTCACATCCATAATTTAGTCTTTATTTTTGCATATTTTGCATATATTGAATAGAGAACTGGATTGGAACATCTGAATTATTGGGTTCCCAGCAATTGCAGATAGATGCATGAGACGTGTAGTCTAGAATAGTTTCAGAAACATTCATTCCAGTGTCACAGACTTGCCTCCACATGCTGTAAGACATACCTAGAAAACTATGTTAAAATTAAGAAGCATTTCTGGGGTGTTAGAGTCACTACAACTATGATAAGTAGAAAAATTAACATATGCTACTGCATTGTTGAAAAATGGGAAATGAGGGGGTGGGAGAATTCTGCAAGGATTCTGTATGCAATCCAAATGTGTTTGTGAGAGGAAAAAAAGAATTTATCTTATATCAGTACTCATTATATTAAACAAATCTTTGTGGAACTGTCCTCCAGGGACTTCTCCTTAAAGAGTCAGCAAGCTTTCATTTTTTGGAAATGCTCTTTAATATTTGTTATACAGTGCTTTTGTAGAAAGCATTACTGGAAAGAGAAATCTAAGGGAGTAACAGCCAAGCTTGTTCTCTGTCATGCTTCCTGGAGTCAACTATTGGCCCTCAGTATCCAATATTTGTGTTAATTGGTGAGAATTCTGGAAGAAATAATTACTAGTTAGCTGTCTTTTTCACTCTAGGATGTGTATCAGGATAGAAAGGAAACACATTTCATTCACTGTATTCTGACTTCATCAGTGCATGCTGGTGTTTTCATCTCCCAACCCCCCTGAAAGTTCTTAACATACAAAAAAGGTGACCATTAAAAATTACTTGGTAGTTTATTTTAGTCACATCTACTCTTTGTTACTGTGAACTTATATATCGTCCATAAAGAAAGCTTTCCTTATGCAGCAGATAATACAATACTGCCTGAAATCATGGGGAAAAGCTTGTGAAATTTGTGGTGGATTAGTTTATTCTCAAGAGCAGAGTAAGAAGGATTTTCTTAGGTTGGGTAAGCGTTCCTTACGAACCAGTGATTATTCACTCTTCATGACTCTTCTCTGAGCAAAGGACTAAAATGCATTTGAAAAAAGTGTGTTAGGTCTCAAATAGAAGTGGATCCAAACATCACAATTCTGAAATTTATCAAAGGAAATACCACTGACACATCACTTCCCAACCTGGATGGATCAGAAATGATCTAGATCTGAATCTGTATGGACTAAATATTGGAACTCATTGTTTAATTCAGCACAGTTTAAAGAGAGATATCTAAAAAGCACTGATATAGACACTGTTCCCACTAAACATCCAGTGAGTAAGTTTTGGTAGGCATGGTCTGCCTTGTGTCTTACCAATGAGACATGGCACTTTGATATATCTCTCATTTTCAGAACTTGCAAAGAGCCAAAGCTTTAATTTATTCTGTGCTACAATAAACATCCTATATGCATGGCACTTACAATTCTTTCTGAAGCCTTTGCTGAGCTCTTGTATGTGGTGATTTTACAGCTCTGTTAGGCCTTTTGAAGACACGTAATATAGGATGAACTATAGTAATAGCATGAGTCAGCTGTAGTGATGTATTTGAAGAAAAGATTTGTTGACAACCAGAACAAATGGCCACATCAGTCTTGGCATTTTATATCAGCTCAACAGCATTTAGTTCCAAAGCTTTAGAAATTGGGCAAGGGCAAGTATATTGGTTGTCATGACCACCGTCTCGGGCAATGTTCGTTGTTCCCTGCCAGATATTGGTAAAGCGGCAGGAGACTATCTTATTATCATTATTTTTAATAGCTTTCCACATCCTAGCACACCTTATGTAGTGTTGTAGAGACCAGGGATTGTGTGTTGAGCTCAATCCTGCTCTTGTCAAAACCTGTGTAGGAAATGAGGGTGGCTTTGGAGATTGACAAACAATTAAAGATTAAATGGAACGTGCAGAAATACACCTAATGTATCACATCAGGGAAAGGAGGAGGGAAGAACAGGAATGGCGGAAACAATGGTTTGGCTTCCCAAGTAATTGTAGTTAGTGGGCACAACAGCGGGAGTTTGGCTTTAGACACAAATGAGTGGCTTATTGACACTGAATGCTTTATTTTTGCTGCTTCTAGACTTGTACAGAGAAAGAAGGGACAGAGCGGTGCAGGAAAAAAAATGCCAAAGGAATTACTTGTTAAGGGGAGGGAGAAAGCAAGTTCAGATTTCATAAGCAACCAAGGAGAGAGAGAGGGAGAAAGGAAGAGAGAGGGAGTGAGGGGGAGAGAGG